>ONZH01009285.1:0-94089 GCA_900303285.1 Rhinella marina | reverse complement strand
GACTGACACCTGTTACGGGCTATTTAGTCTGCGACCCAGACAAATGTCGCACAGAGAGTTTTCTGGATCAAGCTGTAGATGATATGGTAGCAATGACTTGGTTGTTTTGTGACGTACAGAAAGTGTCACCTGACAGTATAATAGATGGAGTGAGGTGCTGAACTGTGAACACAGAATGGTTCCACACGCTGTGTGCAATGGATTTGTATCACTGAGATAGAATAATAAAAAAAAAAAAACAGGGTTAGATATGGCGATAGCTGCACTACTAGTGCCAGCCTGCCAGCCAAGCCAGGAAACAAAAAAAAAAATTTCTTCTAGCCTTAGAAGGGCTGTTGGGTTCTTTGTGGTGATTCCTGCCTAACAGAGAACTAAATGAAGGCCCTAACACTGTCCCTGAAAGGCAGCAGCTCTATCCCTAACGACATCCAGACGGCATCTGAGCCGAGCGCCGCGGCCAGTCACTAGTATATTCCAGGGTCACCTGATCAGGCCAGCCAACCCCTGCTATCGACATGTAAGGGCCCCACGTGATGCTGGGTGTACCGAAGAGTCTCCTGGCTTGTGATTGGCTGTGTTTATAGGCGCCAAAAAAGCACGATGCAGAAGTTGCCATTTCCTCGAGTATGGCGAGATACTCGTCCGAGCAGCGAGCACTTACGAGTACCCTAATACTCGAACGAGCACCAAGCTCGGACGAGTATGCTCGCTCATCTCTAATGAAAACTAGTCCTTTGAGTCAGATTGTTGAAGGGCTTGTCCCATTACAGTAACTTATCCTCTTTGTACAGGATAGGGCATAAGTGACTGATCTGTGGTGTTCTGAATGCTGGGAAACCCACAATCACTATAATGTTCCCCAATACCTGTGCCTGCTGCTCCATTCTCTTCTCTGAAACTTCTGGAGGTAGCCGAGTATAAGGGCTTGGCTAGCCCTGGCAGCTCCATAGAGTTGAATTTGGAGTAGCCTTGTCTGCATGTCCGCCATTCCATTCAAATGAAGAAACATGGGTCCCATTCGAGTAATTAGTGGGGACCACAGTGGTCAGACACCACTGACTAGGCACCTTCCCCTATCCTGTAGTTAGCGGATAAGTTATCGTTATGGGACAACTTGTTTAAACCGTCTATCATCTTCTGACTATTCAACAGATACAGTACTCTAAAATTAAATCAGAAATTAAAGGCTTATGTACACTTTTGGGGACAATTTTGTATGATTTGATTCTACTCATTTTGAGATAAAAATTATTTTTTCAATTGGGCCATTAAAAATATTCCGCCGCTGTCACAAAAGGTTAACTGTCTAGCTGTGTGAATTCTACTTTTACTTTATGATGGACATCTAATAACCCTTATTACTAAACACCTATTTAAGCCACATTCTTATCAGAAAGATAAGAATTGAGCTATAATGAGTGTTTAGGAGGTTAGATATTAGAAATAAGGAAAGGTCAGCTGAGGTGCCAAAACAGAGTAAAAATAGACAGCGTGGTAATAGAGAATCTTAAGGCTGTACAGAGAAAAGGGCTCCAAATTTTTAATAAAGAGCAAATGAAAAAATGATTTTTAGCTCAAGTACAATGCAATAATACAAAAATTGCCCCCAAAAGGTGTCTATAGCCTTTAAGGTAGGTACAGAATTATGGTAGATCTTTAGCTTTTTAAGTTTGAGATGTCTCTCAACACACTACATTTAAGCGACTGAGGTACTGTCATAAAAAATGTATTTATTTTATCTATTGATTTTAGAGCTTACATATTCTGCAGTGATATACAGTCCCTGACCCACTGGGGCACACCATCTAAAATCTAATTTAACCTATTTACATGATTTCTGGAGTGATGTTTCAATCATTGCAAGCTGCTACATTGATTTCAGTGGAAAACAAAATGAGCCATGGAGAATGGGAAGTTGAAGGGAGGATAGAGCAATAATGCTCCCCTTCAAGTCTGAGTATAAGTATTCTGCATTCAGGATAAAAAATAAAATAATTGCACATTTTACCTACAGGACCTCTTTTTCCTGTTCTTTCGATTAGGGTCTGGGTACTCTGATGGCCCCTGGATTCACTTGCAGTTGGTGATACGAAAATTGATTCTTTGGACAATCTTAGAAAGAACAAGAGAAGGAAAACATAAAGAAGCAGGTTTTTAGATGTTGGACATTCAATGCTGCAAGAGTGAGACCTGTTGTTTGCAGAAGAGTGGTGTCCTCAAAGGAAAATCCCTCCTAATGTGATGTCTATATGTCCCAGTAGGGCATATGAAAAAGGATTCTCTTGATAGGATGACCCCTTTAAGCAGAACAATTTTTTGAAATAATTCCTCTTAGAATAAAAAAAAAGTATGCATTTCTTAGAGGATCACTTCAATAAAGAAAACAACTCAATATTCATTAAAAATATATATATTTTAGAATTTTTGTTTTTTCTTTTTCATTTCATTAGTACCTAGCCATTAAGAATTACATGAAAAATATTGACCTTTTGTTGCAGTCAACACAAATAATAAGACTTTCTATATAGATTGGTAATCCATTGTCAGTTTACTGCTGCTGTGAGGGACAAATATTATCTAAAGGGTAATCCTCATATGACAATAGGTGTAGAACTGGAATAACAGTATTATAGCTGTACTATTCTCTTGATAGGCCTAGAAAAAGATGCTCACAGAAAAACATTGCTTTGATTACTAGTTTTAATGCTTTGAAACTGCAAAGTGTGGATGCTTTAATTGAGTCCCCCCCTCCTGGCTGCACTGATGGTCAAGAGTTGGACTGAGAGAGTTCACCAAGACTGTCTGCTGTACTACAAGTCCAAACAAAGAGGAAGTTAGAGAACCAGGGCAGTAAGTATTAGTATATGGCTTCTATAAATAATATCCAGAAAACCATCCGCCAGGTTTTTATGTAACCCCTTCCCGACATCTGCCGTACATGTACGGTGGATATCGGGTCTTTAAAGATGGCACTGGCTCCAGAGAAAAATGAGCGCCAGATGCCTGCTGTTTCACACAATAGACGCTAAGGGCTAATGTCTGAGGTCTGCGGTAATGTACACATTTCACTGCACAGCATCTGAAAGGCAAAAAACCCAGAAGTGCACGATTAGGAACGCCTTCCCCTGCCTGAGATCAAGGAAGGCGTTCCATTGAAGTAATAGGCCAGAGCCTGTACTAGGCTCCTAGACTTATTACCGGTATATTCGAATTCAGGCCTGCAGGTGGGAGAACTGCATTGGAATAAACTGATCTTTGCATTCTATCATCGATAAAATTCCATTACTTTATACAACCTGCAATCAAATGATTGAAAGTTGTGGTCCACTTAGGGACCTAAATATATATATATATATATATATATATATATATATATATATATATATATATATATAAAATATAAAGAAAAATTAAAAATCACTCTCCTTTCCCAAAATAAAAATAAATAATTAAAAAAAAAATAAAAATCATAGGCATTGCCATGTCTGAAAACGCCCACACTATTAAAATAAGACAAAGTACAACTTGTCCCACAAAAAAAAAAAAAGGCCTCATAAGGCTATGTGAATAGAAAAATAAAAGAGTTATGGCTCTGGGAAGGCAGGGGGTAAAAAACAAAAACAGATATACAAAAATGTCATGTTAGGAAGGGGTTAAAAAAATTACATAGAATATGTGATAAAACATACCGGTATTTGATGGAAGCATCCCTTTAACCCTTTCAGTACCGAGCCACTTTTCACCTTAAATCCCAGGCCGATTTTTGCAAATCTGACATGTGTCACTTTATGTGGTAATAACTTTGGAACGCTTTTACTTATCCAGGCCATTCTAAGATTGTTTTCTTGTCACATATTGTGCTTCACGACAGTAGTAAATTTGTGGCAAAATATTTCATTTTTATTTATAAAAAAATACCAAATTTAGCAAAAATTTTGAAAAATTTGCAAATTTCAAAATTTCAATTTCTCTACTTTCAAAATACATAGTAATACCTCCAAAAATAGTTATTATTTTACATTCCCCATATGTATACTTTATGTTGGCATCATTTTATAAATGTAATTTTACTTTTTTTGGACGTGAGAATCCTTAGAAGTTTAGAAGCCTTTTTTCAAATTTTCATCAAAATTTCCCAAACCATTTTTTTGAGCACCAATTCAGTTATAAAGTGATTTTGGGAGGCTTACCTAATGGAAAACACCCATAAATGACCCCATTTTAGAAACTACACCCCTCAAATTATAAAAAACTGATGTTACAAACTTTATTAACCCTCGAGGTGTTCCACAAGAATTAAAGGAAAATGGAGGTGAAATTTCAAAATTCCAATTTTTTGGTAGATTATTCACGTTAATAATTTTTTTCTTGCAACACAGCAAGGGTTAACAGCAAACTAAACTTCAATATACATTGCTCTGATTCTGCAGTTTACAGAAATACCCCATATGTGGTGGTAAACGTCTCTATGGGTTTGTGGCAGTGGTCAGAAGGAAAGGAGTGCCATATGGATTTTAGAGGCAGATTTTGTTAGAATGGTTTTTAGGCACCATTTTGTAATTGACGTACCCCTACAGTGGAAACCCTCAAAGAGTGACCCTATTTTGGAAACTACACCCTTCAACGAATATATTAAAGGGGTTGTCCAAGTTATGGAAAAAAAAAATATAGCACTGTAAATCTGATGGGCAGCAATATATAACTAAGTTCAGCAAGTTTTAGGCAAAAAAAAATCTATATTTCCTCATTTCCCTGGTTCTCTTCTAGCCTTTGTTTACATGCAGTAATAACAATCTCTGCCCCTCCCCTCCCCTTTCTCTGCAAAGGCAGTGAATACAAGTGCTGTGAGTACATGTCTGCCTGCTGGGATACTCAGCAGCATGTTGTTTGTGGACTACAAGTCCCAGCTGTACAATGACACTGCTGATACACACAGGAAATTCTCCCTACCTGTTCTTGTACAATTCCTCTATAGCTTCTTGCCCAGCATTTGTCTCCTCTCACTGCTGCAGCTACTATTTGTTGTAAAGCCTTGAGCCCTCAGTGTGTTCTGGCTGAAGGGGTTAATGTTTTATCTGAAGGAATCCAGGGAGAGAGCAGATAGCAGGAGCCCGGCAAAGAAAGGGGGTGTGGCCAGTGACGTCTCGTGTACAGACTGTTATCTGAACTCTGAGGCTTGTGAACGAAACATCACAGACCAGGGAGATAAGGTGACATCATAGGTCATGTGACCCTCAGTCAACTCTGAGAAACCAGCAGCTTTAGAAACACAAAGTATATGGGAAAATTGTTATACCTGACAAGTTAGAAACATATAAAGAACAAAAAAATAACTCGGACAACCCCTTTAAGGGGGGTACTGGCCACTTTAACCCCCTAAGCGTTTTATGGAATTTGGAAACACTTGGCTGTGAAAATGAAAAGTTTCATTTCTTCCAACAAAATGTTGCTTTAGCCCCAAATTTTTCATTTTCACAAGGGGTAACAGGAGAAAAGCACCCCATAATTTGTTACTCATTTTCTCCTGAATAGGGCAACACCCCATATGTGGTGGTAAACTGATGTGGGGGCACATGGCAGGACTCAGAACAGAAGGAGCGCCATATGGATTTTACAACACAGATTTTGATGGATTGGTTTGCGGGAGACATTGATTTTTATTTTTTTGAGTTATTGTCTTATGTGGGGACTCATTTTTTGCGGGACGAGATGACGGTTTGATTGGTACCATTTTGGGATACATAAGACTTTTTGATCGCTTGGTATTACACTTTTTGTGAGTCAAGGTGAAAAAAATATTCACCTGGGGGGCTATCTCATGTAATATTGTTATAGAGCAGGTTGTTATGGACGCGGCGGTACCCAATATGTCTAACTTTTTTATTTTTGGAAAGTTTTACACATTAGATTTATTTTTGAACAGAATAAAATCTTTTTTTTCTGTTGCCATTTTCAGAGAGTCATATTTTTCGGGCGATTGTCTCAGGTAGGGTATCATTTTTGCGGGACAAAATGATGGTTTGATTGGTACCATTTTGGGATAAATACGCCTTTTTGGTCGCCTGCTATTACACTTTTTGTAAGGGAAGGTGACCAAAAAATGTCTGTTTTGGCACGTTTTTATTTGTTTTTTTTACTGCATTCACCTGGCGGGATGGAGGACTTGATATTTTTATAGAGCCGGTTGATACGGAGGCGCCAATACCTAATATGTTTATCTTTCTTTTTTTACCGTTTTTTTACAATTTTTTAAAGCTTTTTTTTGGAAAATGGTGTTGTTGTTTTTTTACTTGAAACTTTTATTAATATTTTTTTTAGGAAACTTTATTTTTTAACTTTTTTTTTACTTTATTTAACTTTTGGGGTCTGATCCCCTTTACAATGCAGTACAATACTTTTGTATTGCAATGCATTGGCTGTAAGTGTATTACTCAATGTAATACACTTACAGCCTGCCTCCTGTGCGATCCAGGGGGCTGGATCGCACAGGCATTCAGGGATAGCAGCCACGATGCCTAAGTAAGGCATCGGGCTGCTATCCGAGCCATCGGGTCCCCGTCACAGCAGCGCGGGGGCCCGATGGCCCCCCGCTCGCCATCCTGAACTCCCGCACACCACATGCTGGCGGTGTTTTCACCGATGCTGGCGCATTCAGCAGGGGTCCGGCACCTCGGCACTGTACGGCGCTGGGACTTGTGTCCCGGCTTTTTGCGCTGTACATGTACGGCGCTGGGAGTCTAAGGGTTAATAAGGAAGACAAGACCATAAACTGTGAAAATGCCAAGTTATGAGAAAAATAAGCTATAAATTAAAAAAAAAATCTTTCTTTTGGCAAGTTTACAATGTATAGAAAGTTTACGAAATGTTTTCTTTCCCCAATGTTTAATAACCTTAAATGTCCTTAATTTTTCAATTTTTTCATATAAACTAGAATAATAGATTTTTCAGCTTTTCCAGCTAAATCATCTTTACCGTGTTCATTTTTAAATGTCACTTCCAAAAGTAAAATAAATAAATATATTAACAAATATTGCAGAGGTTACTTGTACAAATCTGCTGGAAGGCTTCCCGGCTCGCTCAGAACTGTACTGTCAACCCATCAAAAAGCTCTTTGACAATTTTATGACAAAATGTTACTGACAATGAAGCATTTTAATGACACATTGCTCCGCTTTGTTAACTTTGTCCAAATCTGACAGCAGAAGCAATATCTATAGTGGAACACATATTCCTAAATAGTGATTAGACCCATACTTGATCTCACATATTGAAGTAGTTGACGTATTGAGATTTGTTGTCTTTTTGTGAAGGTTTAGTTAGTTTTCCAGCACTGATTTATAGATTTGTCTTTGGAGAGTCAATGTATCCCTGCAGAGCTCATCAGATAAAAGTACAGTAGATAACATGCAATATCAAATAGGAAGCTGTTTATATTACCCTATTACATTTTTTTTTGTTTTGATTGATATACAATATGTATTAATAGGATATTCCTTTTTTAATGATTTGTTTAGAAAATAGGACGTTATACCATCTGCTAATATAGATGCATTTAAAATTTTGCTTGCAGACCTCTCTCTTTAGAAAAAAAGGGCCTGTTTTAGTCCTGTGTAATACATCTGTAAGAAAGCTGAACAGGACTTAACATGGTGTCCAATAGAGAAAGACCACACAGCTACTATTGGGCCCGTGGGGAAAAGGGGCCCACTGTGAACTAAAGGCCCCTCCCCCTAATTGCACTCATTACTGTCCAGCTCCAATGTAGTATATCTATCATCAGTCCAGAAAGCTAAATGACCTGTGATGATGTCATCAAAGGTCCTGTAAATCTAGTAGAACAACTGCACAAAGAATGATGTAGTTCCCAGGTTAGATAGGAGTATCTGCCAGGACTTGTGATGACATCATCTTCAGCATCACAGGTCCTGTACATCTAGTAAAGGAACTACACAGAGCATGGTGTAGCTCTCAGTTTAGCTAGGAGCATCTGCTAGGACCTGTGATGACCCCCAACAGCATGGAGAAGAACTGAAGAATGAGCTCTCCACTGAGACTAGAATGGAGTGGTAAGAGGAGGTCCTCCTCCGCTTGAAAAGTGAAAGGTGGAATCTGATTGGTTGTTATAGACAACTAAGCCAGTTTTACTTTACACCAGTTTCATAAATCTCCCCCATTATGTCCTAAATTGACTGGAGTCCATGGGCAACTTCTGGAGTTCTAATAACCAAAAGAAATGGCCTTGTGTTCTAATCTGTGGGGATTTCAAAGTTACTATTAATTCTGTGTTACATTAAAATCAAATAAAAACTAATGAAGTAAAAAAAATTCTGTGTTACAAACAGAACAATATTCACTACGAAAAATTGAGAATATTTTTGCAAAACTTTCTGGTGGAAGATATTTTAGCAAAATTGATTTAGTAGAAGCGTATTTACAAATGGAAATGGAGGAAGACTCTAAAGTATTCCTCACATTGAATACTCATAAATGGAGGAATACTCATAAAGGAATATATCGTTATAATAGACTTGTGTTTGGGGTTGTCTCTGCTCCAGCAATCTGGTAAAGGATTGATCAGGTATTACAAAACTGTCAAGGACCCTATGCTTTTTGGATGAGATCATTGTCACTGGAGAAACCGATGAGATACATCTGCAAAATCTCAGTGGTGGTCATACTTGCACACTATAGGAAAAAGCATCAGCCTGTCTGGTGGCCAGGACCATAGGCTAGTGCTTTTTCCTATATTGTGTAAACACGACCACTGCTGCTGGATTGCAGGGTGGTCATAACCATAGAAACAAGCAGTGTATAATGTGATGGAAAAATGAATTCTGCCAGCAAAGGAAGCAATATGGATAATCACAGTACAGTCATGGCCAAAAGTTTTGAGAATGACACAAATATTATATTTTCATATGATCTGCTGCCCTCTGGTTTTTATGTGTGTTTGTCAGATGTTTTTATCACATACAGAAATATAATTGTAATCATATTATGAGTAACAAAAGCTTATACTGACAGTTAGAATGAGTTAATGCAGCAAGTCAATATTTGCAGTGTTGACCCTTCTTTTTCAGGACCTCTGCAATTCTCCCTGGCATGCTCTCAATCAACTTCTGGACCAAATCCTGACTGATAGCAGTCCATTCTTGCACAATCAATGCTTGCATTTTGTCAGAATTTGTAGGTTTTTGTTTGTCCACCCGTCTCTTGATGATTGACCACAAGTTCTCAATGGGATTAAGATCTGGGGAGTTTCCAGGTCATGGACCCAAAATCTCTATGTTTTGTTCCCTGAGCCATTTAGTTATCACCTTTGCTTTATGGCAAGGTGCTCCATCATGCTGGAAAAGGCATTGTTGATCGTCAAACTGCTCTTGGACGGTTGGGAGAAGTTGCTCTCGGAGGACATTCTGGTACCATTCTTTATTCATGGCTGTGTTTTTAGGCAAGACTGTGAGAGAGCCGATTCCCTTGGCTGAGAAGCAACCCCACACATGAATGGTTTCAGGATGCTTTACAGTTGGCATGAGACAAGACTGGTGGTAGCGCTCACCTCGTCTTCTCCGAATAAGCTGTTTTCCAGATGTCCCAAACAATCGAAAAGGGGATTCATCAGAGAAAATGACTTTACCCCAGTCCTCAGCAGTCCACTCCCTGTACCTTTTGCAGAATATCAGTCTGTCCCTGATGTTTTTTCTGGAGAGAAGTGGCTTCTTTGCTGCCCTCCTTAAGACCAGGCCTTGCTCCAAGAGTCTCCGCCTCACAGTGCGTGCAGATGCACTCACACCTGCCTGCTGCCATTCCTGAGCAAGCTCTGCACTGCTGGTAGCCCGATCCCGCAGCTGAAACACTTTTAAGAGACGGTCCTGGCGCTTGCTGGTCTTTCTTGGGCGCCCTGGAGCCTTTTGGCAACAATGGAACCTCTCTCCTTGAAGTTCTTGATGATGCGATAGATTGTTGACTGAGGTGCAATCTTTCTAGCTGCGATACTCTTCCCTGTTAGGCCATTTTTGTGCAGTGCAATGATGACTGTACGTGTTTCTTTAGAGATAACCATGGTTAACAGAAGAGAAACAATGATGCCAAGCACCAGCCTCCTTTTAAAGTGTCCAGTGGTGTCATTCTTACTTAATCATGACAGATTGATCTCCAGCCCTGTCCTCATCAACACCCACACCTGTGTTAATGGAGCAATCACTGAAACGATGTTAGCTGGTCCTTTTAAGGCAGGGCTGCAATGATGTTGAAATGTGTTTTGGGGGATAAAGTTCATTTTCTAGGCAAATATTGACTTTGCAAGTAATTGCTGTTAAGCTGATCACTCTTTATAACATTCTGGAGTATATTCAAATTGCCATTATAAAAACTGAAGCAGTAGACTTTGTAAAAATTAATATTTGTATCATTCTCAAAACTTTTGGCCATGACTGTACATTCGTACATGCCTTGTATTAACTTTCTCTACATAATAAATGCCACTTGCTGAAGTGAGACAACCACTTTAAGATCTGTTTGGAAAACGGGGGGTATTAATAAATGTCTCCCCTATGTACTTGCTCTGTGCACAGGTCTCAGTAGCTTGTTATGCTGCACCTCTCACCCACTCTGCTTTGTAAATAAGGACCTTCTAGCATTTCAATTATGTTTTGCACTAATATTCACAAAATTACTATTATTTTACAACCCAAGACATTATGGATAGCAGCTCTTACAAGACCTCCCAAAATTGAAGTCAATGTCCTTGTTAGCTAGACTGTCAATCTGCGACAGATATACGCCATAAAGTGGCATATATCTGTTAGTAAATGGCCCCCTAATTTCCATGCCTCATAAAGGCCGTAGTAGGTAGATACAGATAAATTACCGTAATCATAGTTTAAATGTTGCTCCATTTTTATCATATTGAAATCTTCCTTAATAATCCACTTTGAAAACAAAGAGACAAAGTATGGATTATTTCAGGGTTAATTGGAAATCTCTGGTCATTTTTGCACCATGTAAAAGAAATATTTGTTCTCTACTCTACTCTTTATTTTAATATAATAATAAGTTATTGATTGGACAGCATTGCATTACAAAGCACATCCATCTCCCAGGACGGATTACCAAATGCTGAGGCCCAAGATGAAAATTTACACTGGCTGCAAACATTATAAACTGCCGGGAACTCTCCTGGAATATTTATCACCATGATGAAGCAGGAGGAGACCGGTGGAGACGGGGGTTGAAAGTACAGAAGTTTTCAGACTCTATGGAGAGAAATTGGACCTTTTTTTTAAAAAATACTATGCCTATTCTGTGACCCTTAAAGATTGTGTTCAGTCAAAATAGTGTCTAATCTACAATATAGTGCAAAAGTTTTAGGCAGGTATGGGTAAAATGCTGCAAAGTAAGAATAGTTACGAAATTCGAAATTAGAACTAAGAGACGCTTTTAGGATTCGGTTCTGTTCCAGTTTGCAGAATTTTTAAAAAAGTTTAGTTCAGAGACTTGAATCAAACCAAAGTGGCACTAATTGCCCTGGAAATTGGTATATAACACCTTCTAGTCTCCTAGAAAAACATGTTATATCTTTTTGTTAATTTTTATGAATTTTTGCTTTTTATCTCCCCCTTCCATGAGTTACAATGGCATACATAGCTATGGGTAAATGCATGTGTAGCGGCGTTAATGAACAGTGTTTTTAAAAACTCATCACGCTGTCGTATCTGTTATGCTATTTCATATTCCAAAGCTTCCAAAAATTGTCCCTTATCGGGGGACAGATGGTGACACACTGTGGCTTGTTGGGACCAAGCATCCAAAAATTATGCCTTAATATGATCAGAATGCCTGCTCATATGACATGTGCAAGTGTGAAATGTCAGAAAAATTGGTTTGTTCTGAACAAGCCTGCAAAAATTCTCCCTTTAAGGTATGGATGTGGAAAGGGTACATGGCCGCAATAGTAACAGCAACAGAAGCAGCATAGCATGGAACATGCAAGGTAGTACATAAGCTTTCTACTGGTAGTAGTAGCAGCGCTGGATGGGTAGGGTTAATAGTGGTGTCAGTAGGGGATTAGCAGTGAGGAATAGCAGCTGCGGTGGTGGCAGCAGCAGCCATATGGTATATGTTTGCAGGCAGGCAGACAACAGTAGTGGCATGATGGCGGAAGTGGCATGATGATGGCAGTCGTATGGAACATGATGGTATGCAGCCAGGCAGACAGCAACAGTGGCAGAAGTGCACTGTCATCAAGGCCAGATCAATTCATCGGCCTCAGCAAGAGAAGTGTAAAGGACAACTTTGGCCATTTAGGTGTCGCTACTCCTAATGCGGCACTGAAAATGCTCTCCAAAATGACCCTGGAGGCTGGTTAAGAAATAAGACAGATAGCATACTGTTCCAGTTCAGGCCACTGTTCTAGTCTGCCTGCCCAGATATCTATGTTGTCAGGGAACAGAGTCAAGGTAGGACTGAACCTGGGAATTGAGGCAGAAGGTCTCCACTTGCTGATTTGCCTCAGTCTGGAAAAAACTGTTCCATCCATTATGGATGTCTCACATTTGATTATGGATGTCACTCATGGAGTGGAGGACAAGGAGGATTCTTAGCAGGTGAAGAAGAAGGTGATGATGATGATAATGACAAGAACACTGTATTGCTTGGAGATGTGGGCTGGCTGCCACAAAAAATAGAGGAAGGATAACAGACTTGTTCTGATTGGGAATGCTGACCATTTCTATTTTCCCAAAGGATCCTGTGATGCCGCCTCATGTGCTGCAATAGATCTCTGGTACCTATGTTTGTGTTTGTCTTCCCATGGCTTATTTTAATCCTACAGATCTTGTACACTACTGTGGTTTTCTGTGCTGGCCTTCTGGAGAAAAAAAAAAACGCCATATGGATGTTGCTCACACAGAGCTAGCGGATTCTGAGCATGGTGTAGGTCTGGCGCATTTTGCGTCTGTGCCCACTATATTAGCATCATTACCAGTTCCAGACATGACCACAATATAAGCAGATATGGCCCTGCAAGTTCTTTTGGAGGTTTTGGCTGTACATTGCCTCCTCTCTTTATTGCCACCACGACCACCCCCCTTCTCCTTAAATTTCTCCTCTTTCTCTTGAGCACTTCGATCCAGCTCCCACTCCGTGTCATTTCTATCAGACTGTAATATATCAAAGTGGGCTCCTTGGTGCCTTCTTGATTCCCTGCTTTGTATTTACCCTCTGGATTGTAAAACATGAGTATTGCTATTAATACTTGAACTGTATGGAGATGCCCTGTCCCAGATTTTAGACTCTCCTTTTGACCCTATAACAGATGAAGAAGTCTCCAGGCTTCTCTCTTCTTCTCGACCTACGATCTGCAGCAGTGATCGTATTTCCAGTCCCTCTTCCCTGCTGTCATTACTCACCTTACTAAAATATTAAAACTCTCTCTTCTGGTATCTTTCTGTCCTCATAACCCCACTCCTAAAAAACCCATCACTTGACCCGACCCCTGCTGTTAACTACCAACCTGTTTCTAACATCCCCTTCATCTCTAAACTCCTGGAAATCTCGTCTATTCTCGATTAAAGGGGTTGTCCCGAGTTATTTTTTTGTTCTTTATATGTTTCTAACTTGTCAGGTATAACAACTTTCCCATATACTTTGTGTTTCTAAAGCTGCTGGTTTCTCAGAGTTGACTGAGGGTCACATGACCTATGATGTCACCTTATCTCCCTGGTCTGTGATGTTTCGTGTACAAGCCTCAGAGTTCAGATAACAGTCTGTACACGAGACGTCACTGGCCACGCCCCCTTTCTTTGCCAGGCTCCTGCTATCTGCTCTCTCCCTGGATTCCTTCAGATAAAACATTAACCCCTTCAGCCAGAACACACTGAGGGCTCAAGGATTTACAACAAATAGTAGCTGCAGCAGTGAGAGGAGACAAATGCTGGGCAAGGAGCTATAGAGGAATTGTATTGTACAAGAACAGTTAGGGAGAATTTCCTGTGTGTATCAGCAGTGTCATTGTACAGCTGGGACTTGTAGTCCTACACATACAACATGCTGCTGAGTATCCCAGCAGGCAGACATGTACTCACAGCACTTATATTCACTGCCTTTGCAGAGAAGGGGGGAGTGGGGAGGGGCAGAGATTGTTATTACTGCATGTAAACAAAGGCCAGAAGAGAACCAGGGAAATGAGGAAATATAGATTTTTTTTGCCTAAAACTTGCTGAACTTAGTTATATATTGCTACCCATCAGATTTACAGTGCTATATTTTTTTTCCATAACTTGGACAACCCCTTTAATAAGCTATCTTTATGAAAACTCTCTTCTTGATCCCTTACAATCTGCCACTCTACAGAAACTGCCCTTACTAAAGTGTCTAATGATCTCCTGACAGCAAAAACGAATGGCGACTATTCTCTACTGTTTCTTCTGGATTTCTCTGCAGCGTTTGATTTGGTAGACCACAAACTCCTCCTGACCATGCTCCACTTAATTGGCCTTGGGGACACTGTTCTCGTTCTCTTTATGTCTCTCTGGCTGGTCCTTTAGTGTATCGTTTGCTGGCTCTATTTCTTCTTCTACGTCTCCTCTTCCTCTTGATTTTGGGGTTCCTCAGAGTTCACTCTTCTCTCACTCCACAGCTCCATCGGACAGAGTATCAGTAGATTTGGCTTTCAGTACCATCTCTATGCTGATCACACCCAACTACATATTATCCCCTGACATCACCCCTGCTTTACTCCAAGACACCAGTGATTGGAAGCTGTCTCTAACATCATGCCCTCCATCATCTATATATGAACTTCTCGTCTTCCCCCCATCTGCTAACCCATCTAAAGCTGATATTTTAATTTCAGTCTGCGGTACTATCATAACTCCTGGGCAGCACGCCCACTGTCTTGGGGTCATGTTTGACTCGAATATTTCCTTTGTTGCCATATACAATCAGGCAGGCTTATCATGCTTCCTAAACTGACCCTTCCCCCAGTAACCCTCCTCCCCCCGGTCTTAAAAGGGTTGTCCAAGTTATGAAAAAAAAATATAGCACTGTAAATCTGATGGGCAGCAATATATAACTAAGTTCAGCAAGTTTTAGGCAAAAAAAAATCTATATTTCCTCATTTCCCTGGTTCTCTTCTGGCCTTTGTTTACATGCAATAACAATCTCAGCCCCTCCCCCCTCCTCTGCAAAGGCAGTGAATACAAGTGCTGAGTGACATGTCTGCCTGCTGGAATACTCAGCAGCATGTTGTATGTGTAGGACTACAAGTCCCAGCTGTACAATGACACTGCTGATACACACAGGAAATTCTCCCTACCTGTTCTTGTACAATTCCTCTATAGCTCCTTGCCCAGCATTTGTCTCCTCTCACTGCTGCAGCTACTATTTGTTATAAAGCCTTGAGCCCTCAGTGTGTTCTGGCTGAAGGGGTTAATGTTTTATCTGAAGGAATCCAGGGAGAGAGCAGATAGCAGCTTGGCAAAGAAAGGGGGAGTGGCCAGTGACGTCTCGTGTACAGACTGTTATCTGAACTCTGAGGCTTGTGCACGAAACATCACAGACCAGGGAGATAAGGTGACATCACAGGTCATATGACCCTCAGTCAACTCTGAGAAACCAGCAGCTTTAGAAACACAAAGTATATGGGAAAGTTGTTATACCTGACAAGTTAGAAACATATAAAGAACAAAAAAATAACTTGGACAACCCCTTTAACAATTGTGCCCCAAAATTTATTGTTCACTGTTATCAGCCATTTTAGTCCAGTTTGAGGATGGCTGTAGGACATATCAGATATATAGGCTGGGGAGAAGATGGCTGTAGACCAGGGGGGTATCACACATAACAGGTGTAGATACACAACTAATCAGACAATATGACACATTATAGGATTAAATACACACCTGAGTAAACAGTATCACACATTACGGGATTAGATACACAGTTTAGCAGACGGTATCACAGATATGATTAGATCAAGCAAGTAAATAGGCAGTATCACGCATAAAAGGTTTAGATACTGAGCTCAGTAGACAGTGTCACACATGATCAGATTAGATACACAGCTAAGCAGACAGTATCACATAGGATAGTATTAGACACAGCAGATGCATAATTAAGATAAGATAGAGCAATAAAACTGATTTTGTTACAAATGGTTATAAAACCAGGTATTAGATTCTGTTCTTCTGTCAATTACCTGGATGTGGTTATCAGCTTAAATTCACAAGAGATTTGCAAGAATTTGATTGCCATGCTATAGATATGCACATCCTTGTGCCTTTATATACAATTGTAATGTGTGATCATATACTGTATGTACTGCACTCCAGCAAATGTATGTTTTAACTCTGTGACCCTGTGTGCGGTAGTTGGCTTTCTTGCCAGCAGATAAAAAGATAATTGTAGAATGGTATAAAAAATAATGCAGAAAAGAGTTCAGAAGATATGTACTAAACAAACGGAAAAAAAAAAACCAAACAAACAGCGAAGGTCAGTGAAAAGAGAGGCAGGATGGGGGATGTGAGGCGCCTTAAAAAAGTTGTGAAAGGAGGAAGCAGCAATAACAATAGGGCTGTCCTCATAAACCTAGTAAAATGCAGAATACTGGTGTGTGTGCATGTGTGTGGGGATACAGTACTGACTTCAAATAGGGCAGCTTAGTGGTTAGCACTGATGCCTTACAGCACTGGTATCCAAGGTTTGACTCCAGGGGGGAGGAGGAGAGACATAGATGTGTAACTGAACGTGATGCCAGGGGGAGAAGTAGCATGACTTCTCTAATTGTCACATATGTGGGGGAGAGAGGGTTCTTTTATTTTTCAGAAAAGGAGTGATAAGATTTGTACTTGCTCATCTATTCACCCCTTTGCACTTACTTATGTTGTTCATAAACACAGCGACGTTTACCATTCTTCAAATTGTGGTGTCAAATAAGTCACACTAATCACTTACAAGACATACACAAAATTCAATAAAGCTTACATTTTACATTATCCTTGTCCTGTCCATACCCGATCTTTAGGAGGAAATATCTAATATAGTTCTGACAGGTCGAAAAGATTTACAGCAGTCAGAACGTTTCCATCCACTGATCGTGTAACACCTCAGAATGGTGTTATCACTCCTACGCCCCGCTACTGTCTTTTATGGGCTAACAGAATGCCATCTTTACATTTTATTCCAGGACCTGCAAAAATGTGTATTCCTGATAATGTTGGCAACTGTTTAAATATGTAATGTGCCTGGTTTACCAGCAGGTGGCAGCAAACAAGGCAGAGCCGTAGTTTCTCAGAATGGACCTTTCCATGCCATTCTAACCCACTCTGGAGAGGAGTAGGCTAGTCCCATTTCCTGCAGTAAGGGAGGGGATCTAGTTAGATCTAGTTAGTTCACGTTCACCCCCTGCTTGGGGAAGGTTTCCGGGTTCGAGGGGTTGAGAAGAACTTTGTTTCAAAGTTCAATTTGGGTTCCAAACTTGACCCGAACAACAAACTGTCGACCACCAAACATTGGTAGATAGCAAAGAGAATGCGCAAAGTGCGCTGCAGTATAACAATGGCTGGGTGCGGCCGTTATACTTTTCATACTCTGCTAATATAAGACATGATAATCTTGAGCCTGGAGGAGGAGGTCCCAGTGGAGGAGGAGGCGGACATGGTGGTGCAGACGGAAGAGGCGGAGGAGGTCACCAACTATTTTTTTTATTTTGTTGTAATTTGTATTATTTTTTTTTTGTTTTTTTGAGGCCCCAAAACATTGGGAAATAGCAAAGAGAATGCACAAACTGCGCTGGAGTATAACTATGGCTAAGTGCGGCCAGTATACCTCTCTACTCTGGCCAAGGTACTATACAGACAAGTCCTGTGGGATCCATTCCTGGTTTCTTTTAATGAACGTGAGCTTGTCCATGTTGGGTGTGGACAGGCGGATGCGCCTGTCCGTGATCAAAACCCCCGCCATGCTAAACACATGTGCGGACAATACACTTGCCGTAGGGCAGGCCAGCACCTCCAAGGCATCAAGAACAAGCTCAGGCCATGTGACCAAATTGGAGACCCAGAAATTAAATGGGGCAGACACATCAGTCAGTACGTGTAGGTGTGTGGACATGTACTGTTGCACCATGTTGGTGAATTACTGCCTCCTGCTAAGACGGTCCATATCAGATGGTGGTACTGTATATTTTGGCAAGCTTTTTCACATTTTGGCCATGCTAACCCTCCTTTATGAGGTGATGACGGTGCCCCTGCTACGTTGGCAATTTCTTCTTCCTCCGTCTCCACCTCGTGTTTCCACTGAGCCCCTGCTGTCAGGTGGGAATGCCATCAGTAGCTCCTTTACCAGCGTTCGCTTGTACTCACACATCTTCCGTTCACACTCCAGTGATGGAAGTAAGATTGCCACTTTGTCCTTGTAGCAGGGATCTAGCAGGGTGGCCACCCAGTAATCAGCACCGGTTAGAATGTGGGCAATTTTCCTTTTTACGACTTGAGGCATACACAGCTGAAGACAAAATGTGACAGCCTTAAAATATAAAGAATAACAACAGGACAATGCCTCAAATCTGTCCAAACTCCCAGAACATTATTGAACAGCATAGTGGATGATTTTGTGATACCATTTAGGACTTACTTGGAATTTTATGCACTTTCTGTACTTTCAGTACGAAATTGCACTGGACTTGCAAAACTTAAAGGGGTAAATCATTTCATACAATCTTCTTCTAAATGACCTCAATGCTCCTCAACTCCAGTTCTCAAGACCCATTTGCTGGTCATGATTTGAGAATATCCCACAGAATGAATACCTGTGGTAAGTCCTGATACATAGACATTAATTATATTACCTGCTCAATACTAAGGAGATCCTGAAAACATGACCGGCAGATGGATCCTGAGAACTAGAGTTGAGGAACCCTGTATTAGAGAATACTGACATCATAAAATGAGGTCCTTGGCTCAAGACAGTTACCATGAGTCTGAACGGATGGTTCCTGTTTTGGTGGATCCAATGTGTCCATGTAATACATGGATTATTTACTCCATATTTATTTAGCAAGGACAGCACTTTGTCAGGAGTGTCAAAAGCCAAAACAAAATAAATTATCTCATCATCTCGTTTTTCATGTCTTAGACATTGATTACTTATCTTCCGGATATCAGGTCTATGGTGGTCTGACACCCAGCACTCATCACCGCTGGCCATGTTGGTGGAGTACTCGAAGCAGCGCAACACGGTACACACGTCCTGCATGGAGGCCCACTTGTTGGTGGTAAAATGGTGCTGTTCCGCAGAGTGACTCACCTGTGCGCGCTGCAGCTGAAGCTCCACTATCGCCTGCTGCTGCTCGCACAGTCTCTCCAGTAAGCGCAAGGTGGAGTTCCACCTTGTGGGTATGTCGCATATGAGACGGTGAGCGGGAAGGCCAAAGTTATGCTGCAGCGCAGACAGGTGAGCAGCAGCAGGGTGAGAACGCTGATAGCGCGCACAGATGGCCCGCACTTTCTGCAGCAGCTCTGACATAACAGGGTAATTCTTCAGGAACCTCTGCACCACCAAATTCAGCACATGTGCCAGGCAAGGGATGTGCATCAAACCGGCTAGCCCCATATCTGCTATGAGATTTCGCCTGTTATCACACACCACCAGGCCAGGCTTAAGGCTCAGCGGCACCAACCACTCATCGGTCTGTTGTTCCATGCCCACCCACAAGCTCTTGCACGGTGTGGGGTCTTTCCACAAAAAATATGAGTTTCAGAAAAGCCTGCTGTCGTTTCCCCCTGGCTGTGCTAAAGTTGCTGGTGCAGGTGTTGTGCTGACATCAGGGGTGGACATACTGCCTGTGCAGCAGGTTCAGCTGCACAGGGGCCCAGAGAGGGAGGGGGGCCCTTTCCAGGGGGGTGTGTTGCATACCTCCCAAGTGTCCCTCTTTTGGAGGGACAGTCCCTCTTTTTGACCCATGTCCCTCTGTCCCTCTTTTATCCTTAAATGTCCCTCTTTTTGACCTGGAGGATTAATGCATAAATGTGCATTAATAAATTTACTAAATTGCTCCTTACTAAAGTGTCTATACCTATAAATTAGATCAGAACTTCATTATTTGGTGTAATTTGGACCTTAAAATATCTATAATCTGATGATTTATGTGCTAATATTTATATGGACAATGAAGAGCAAGAAATAACATTGCCGCAGGGGCTCCAGAAATTATGCTTTTGGCGGAGTTAGAGGGGTGGCCTAGTATGAAAAAAACTGCCGTGATGCACGGGGCACACATTGTCCCTCTTTGCAATTTTCAAAAGTTGGGAGGTATGGTGTTGGGCCCTGGTTAGGACTTACTGTGAAACTGCTGCCCATTCTGGCTATACTGCAAAGATGAAGGACCTTCCATGACATCACAGTCATGTGATCTTTTCAACACTGAAGTGGTGGTAGGACCTGTGATGAGGTCACCATCATGTGACCAGTGCAGAGAAATGTAGCGCTCAGCAGTGGAGACCTGTAGAATGAATGTGAGTACCAGAGAAATTCTGGGAGATGTGGTTCTCCCCATTATACCTCCTCCCTGTTTATTGGGGGGAAGGGAATATGTCATTTAACTGGGACTGTATGTTTGAGGGGCTGAAGGGAAGGGAGGGGTGTTAGCTACATGGGACTGTATGTTATAGAATATTGAGGGGAGATGACTGGTGCTATTTACATGGGACTGGATATTATAGAAGTCTGCAGGGTAAGGAGTGATGGTACTATGGGACTATGTATTGGAGGGAGCTGAAGGAGGGGATTTAAGTTTTTTACATAGGACTGTAACATATAGAAGACGGTGGGAGAGGACTGGTGTTATTTACATGGGACTGTATTGTATATAAGATGGTGGGAGAGGATTGGTGTTATTTACATGGGACTGAATGGTATAGAAGACTGGTGGGAGGGGTATGGTGTTATTTACCTGGGACTGCATTGTATAGAAGACTGGAGAGAGAGGAGTGATGCTATTTACATGGGAATGTATTGTATAGAAGACTGTAAGGAAGAGAGGTTATTTACATGGAACTGTATCATATAGGAAACTGGTGGGAGAGGACTGGTGTTATTTACATGGGACTGCATGGTATAGAAGACTGGAGGGAGAGGACAGGCATTTTACTTAATGGGGGCACTACAGAGAATATTATAACTCTAGGGGGTACGGCAGAAGGAATTATAATTACAGGGGGCACTGCAGGGAACATTATAAATACTGTAGACTGTGATGGCAGGCATTACTACTGAAAGCCCCATAGGAGTGCCTTATAGATTGGCATTATTTCTATTAGGGGTGCCTTATTAGTACTGAGGGCACTGTAGGGAGCCTTATTACCACTAGGGGTAATATGGGGAGGGGGGACTTCCGCCTAGCAGTGGGCCTTTACAGCACAGGCCAAGGGAGAGCATCGGAGCATGAAATGTCAGAGTGGCTGAGTAGGGGGAGAAGGGTATATGTCCAAGGAAAGGGGAGGGGGGGCCCAGGTACATTCCTTGCACAGGGGCCCTCTGTTGTCTGTGTCCGCCCCTGGCTGACATGATGAAGAGGCAGTATAGGAGGAAACGGATTAGGAGAAGGAGGTAAAGAGGAAGCAGTGAGAAATGTCCCCAGTGAAACAAAATCTGAATGATGGGTGCATATACAGTCATGGCCAAAAGTTTTGAGAATGACACAAATATTATATTTTCACATGATCTGCTGCCCTCTGGTTTTTATGTGTGTTTGTCAGATGTTTTTATCACATACAGAAATATAATTGCAATCATATTATGAGTAACAAAAGCTTATATTGACAGTTAGAATGAGTTAATGCAGCAAGTCAATATTTGCAGTGTTGACCCTTCTTCAGGACCTCTGCAATTCTCCCTGGCATGCTCTCAATCAACTTCTGGACCAAATACTGATAGCAGTCCATTCTTGCACAATCAATGCTTGCATTTTGTCAGAATTTGTAGGTTTTTGTTTTTCCACCGTCTCTTGATGATTGACCACAAGTTCTCAATGGGATTAAGATCTGGGGAGTTTCCAGGCCATGGACCCAAAATCTCTATGTTTTGTTCCCTGAGCCATTTAGTTATCACCCTTGCTTTATGGCAAGGTGCTCCATCATGCTGGAAAAGGCATTGTTGATCGCCAAACTGCTCTTGGACAGTTGGGAGAAGTTGCTCTCGGAGGACATTCTGGTACCATTCTTTATTCATGGCTGTGTTTTTAGGCAAGACTGTGAGAGAGTCGATTCCCTTGGCTGAGAAGCAACCCCACACATGAATGGTTTCAGGATGCTTTACAGTTGGCATGAGACAAGACTGGTGGTAGCGCTCACCTCGTCTTCTCCGAATAAGCTGTTTTCCAGATGTCCCAAACAATCGAAAAGGGGATTCATCAGAGAAAATGACTTTGCCCCAGTCCTCAGCAGTCCACTCCCTGTACCTTTTGCAGAATATCAGTCTGTCCCTGATGTTTTTTCTGGAGAGAAGTGGCTTCTTTGCTGCCCTCCTTGAGACCAGGCCTTGCTCCAAGAGTCTCCGCCTCACAGTGCATGCAGATGCACTCACACCTGCCTGCTGCCATTCCTGAGCAAGCTCTGCACTGCTGGTAGCCCGATCCCGCAGCTGAAACACTTTTAAGAGACGTCCTGGCGCTTGCTGGTCTTTCTTGGGCGCCCTGGAGCCTTTTTGGCAACAATGGAACCTCTCTCCTTGAAGTTCTTGATGATGCAATAGATTGTTGACTGAGATGCAATCTTTCTAGCTGCGATACTCTTCCCTGTTAGGCCATTTTTGTGCAGTGCAATGATGACTGCACGTGTTTCTTTAGAGATAACCATGGTTAACAGAAGAGAAACAATGATGCCAAGCACCAGCCTCCTTTTAAAGTGTCCAGTGGTGTCATTCTTACTTAATCATGACAGATTGATCTCCAGCCCTGTCCTCATCAACACCCACACCTGTGTTAATGGAGCAATCACTGAAACGATGTTAGCTGGTCCTTTTAAGGCAGGGCTGCAATGATGTTGAAATGTGTTTTGGGGGATAAAGTTCATTTTCTAGGCAAATATTGACTTTGCAAGTAATTTCTGTTAAGCTGATCACTCTTTATAACATTCTGGAGTATATGCAAATTGCCATTATAAAAACTGAAGCAGTAGACTTTGTAAAAATTAATATTTGTATCATTCTCAAAACTTTTGGCCATGACTGTACAGTATGAATATGTAAATAGCTCTACAGGTCAATTCTGATAACAAATTCTCTTTAATAAGATGTCGATATAAGTAATAGGAAAACCTATTAGTTTTTGGATTGCATATTCTGCAGGACCTATTATTTGGCCTGTGCCTACTGTAAGATCCTCTAGTTCTCTGTTGAGACTGTCCGATCCATTCTGTAACTATGGAGAAAAATGTGTCTGCATAGGAGCGGTATACAACAAACAGTCAGATATTGAAAAAAAAAATTTGCAATATTGTTTCATATTTATTATAAGTACATTTTAACAATAAATAAATTCTGTTAACCCGTTCAATTCAATAAGGATTGAAACTGAAACCTGGAGCCTATGTTTGCAGAATACACCAACCATGAAGTTACTAAATAACTATAAAGTACAGAATTTCAAATGATATTTACAAAAAAAACCCCTCCATAAAAGAAACCACTTCTCTGCTTGTTTCTGTCTTACAAATAAGATTTGTCCATTGATCCAGATAAGCCTAGAAGCATTTTTTACTTCGCCAGCATTCGTAAACACCACACAGCCAAAATGTCTATGAAGGAGAAAATTACAATAAATCACAGCGCACATTTTAGACCACTACATTTCTTTGGTTTCAATATGTCCCCAGTAGGTCTACATATAGAAGGAGTGAAGAATGTGTCATAGTTTCCTGTTGTTAGAAGCCTGCTGGGATTTAAACTTTAGTCCATGTATTAATGGAAAATCATCGCTATGGTATGTACTGAAGTGTCGGTTTAGAGTGCTAGTTATTGCTTGTTTTTCTGCCGCTTTTCTTCAGATTTTCCTTTTTACTACCTAAGCATACACAGCTGAAGACAAAATGTGACAGCCTTAAAATATAAAGAATAACAACAGGACAATGCCTCAAATCTGTTCAAACTCCCAGAACATTATCGACAGCAAAGTGGATGAATTTGTGACAGCTGGAATTTTATGCATTTTCTGTACTTTCAGTACCAAATTACAGCAGATTTGCAAGACTTAAAGGGGTTATTTCATACAATCTTCTTCTAAATGACCTATTAGGGCAGAGTTCCTCAACTCCAGTCCTCAGGGCCCATCAACCGGTCATGATTTGAGAATATCCCACAGAATGAATACCTGTGGTAAGTCCTGATGCACTGACACTAATTATACCACCTGCTCACTACTAAGAAGATCCTGAAAACTTGACCAGCAGGTGGACCCTGAGGACTGGAGTTGAGGAACCATGTATTAGGGAACACTAACATCAAAAAATGGGGTCTTTCGCTCAAGACAGTTACCATGAGCCCAGGGGCATAGCTAAAGGCTCATGGGCCCTGGTGCAAGAGTTCAGCTTGGGCCCCCCTTCCCTCAGTGCTGTGTGGCTAGGGGTGGGGAGCACATAGCCTTCCTGCTGCCTGATGCAAAGTTTGAACCAGCACCTCCTCTATGCCAAATTATTGAGCTAACCCCTTCTCTTCAGCCAGAGGTGTAACTTGACCGTCAAGCACTTTCTATGATGCTGGTGTCTTCTTATGCAGCACAAGGGTCTTTGGGCCCCCTCAGGCTCCTGGGCCCGGTAGCGACTGCTACCTCTGCACCCCCTATGCATGAGCCTCAGTGTGTGGTTCCCGTTTTGGTGGACTCAAGTTGTCCATGTGATACATGGATTATTTACTCTGGCAAGGACAGCACTTTGTCAGGAGTGTCAGGAGCCAGAACAAAAGAAATCATCTCATCATCTCGTTTTTAATGCTTTAGATATTGATGACCTATCCTCCGGATATCAGACCGGTGGATGCAACACGAACGGCATCCGTATTTTGTGAATCTGCAATGTGCGGATTGCAAAATACATACGCTCATGTGCATGAAACCCAAGATCTGTAGAAAAAAATTAAAGGACGCTTTTTTAAACATGGCTATTACAAAGTTGCTTTAGCCTTTCAGGGTGAATTTCCGTTTTTTTTTTACTCCCAGCACTCTCAAAGCCATAACTTTTTTATTTTCCTATTCACTTAGCCATATGAGGGCTTGTTTTTTGCGGGGCAAAATGCACTTTCTAATGGCACCATTTACAGTGGCATAGATCTGAAGCGGGAAAAAAATTCGAAATAGGGTGGAATTATTAAAAAAAACAGCATTCCGCCTCCGTTTTATGATGTTTTTTTTACACCGTTTGCTATGCTGTAAAACTGACCTGTTAAAATTACAAACTTTGGAAAAAACAAATTTTTCCTTTGCATTGCCATATTCTGACGCCCATAACTTTTTTTTTTTATTTGTACGGAGCTGTATTAGGGCTCAATTTTTGCAGGGAGATCTGTACTTTTTATTGATACCATTCTGTGGTGTGTATGACTTTTTGATCACTTTTTTAAAAACTTTTTGTGGGAGGTGAAGCAACTAAAAAACAGCTAATTGGCCATTTTGACTTTTTTCCATTTTGCCGTTTTGTATATTTTAATAGTACAGCATTTTCACTTGCAGCGATATACATGCTGTTAATATATGTAAATATTCATAAAAAACTTTTTTTTTTTTTACAGTTTTTAATAGTCCCCCTAGGGAACTATAGCAAGCACCAGATTGCTTTTCCCATAGACTCCAATGCATTAGCATTGGAGTCTATAGGGGTTACACTGTGTTGCAGGTTCTTCATAGAGACTAATGTGCATCTGCCTTGTACCACTCCTGAGTACAGAGGCTGCTGCACACTGCATCCGGCTGCCCCAATCCCCACTGGGGGGAGCTGAAGCCTAGCCGGGAGCGCACGCTCTTTGTCTTTAATCTCCCAGACGCCGTGGTCACGTTTGACCGCGACATCTGAGAAGTTAAATTTATGCACTCAACATTAGCGCCGACATTAGTACATTAGTTCCGGGTGCAGTAAGCAGAGCGGGCACCATTTTTAAAAGCCTGACCACAGACATAAATTTATTTGGGTGGTCGGGATGGGGTTTTCCATGAGTTTTACACTGATGAACTTTCCTCTGGTGAGGGTCCAAAACCTGGGATCCCTGCCAATCAGCTGTTTGAGAAGGCACCAGCATTTGTAGTAGCGCAGCGGCCTTCTCACAGCTTTCCCTAGGCTAGTGACGTCTTATTCATTGGTCACATGGCCTAGGTGCAGATCAGCCCCATTGAAGTCAATTGGGCTGATCTGTGATACCAAACACAGCCGCTATATAATGGACGGTGCTCTGCTTGGTGAGCAGAGAGAAGACCGCAGTGCTACTGCAAGTGCCCTTGCCTTCTCAAACAGGTGATTGGCAGGGGTCCCGCACCGATCAGATACTGATGACCTATCATGAGTATAAAATTCCCGGAAAACCCATTTAATGTTTTAATTTTAGATGCTTTGGGACAGTAATAAATTGTTGTATAGGTGAACATAACATGTATATCTGTCCTCTATATATACAGTACCATAAAATCAAATTCTGTAATGAATAAAGTCTAGTAACTTCTGCTTACCCTGTAACTCAAATCAACCATGAGCACATTCAATATCAGTGCATAAGCAAATGGGGCAAATGAAAAGCATATAATCTTAGCACGTCCAATGTAAAGTGACCACATAAGGACAAATTGATGGCACATTTTTATACCGTTTAATCAATGCATGCATATAATAAAGTAGCAGTAATTTTATGCGGCTCTAAAATATTTAGTGCAGGAGAATGGAAGAGAAGAACTGAGGAAAAAGTGTAACTCAGGTCAGGTCCAAATGGGTATGTGCATTTATAGTGAAAATAAAACATATAGGGGAGTTCAGGACGAACCTATTTTGGAGAAATAAAAAGAATCTGTCACTTAGTTTTTGCTGTACTTTCTGTATTTGGCCACCGATGTACGTGAGAAAAGTCTCTGATGAGTGTGAGTGGCAACCTCTTGTACAAGCAATGAAAGATAGTGAACTCGCTATACACATTCCCCAAGTGACACCAGTTGCATGTAGAATTCCAGTAAGGAAGATGCAATGGATATGGCTTTAGGTAATTTATTGAATGTACCTTGGGAAATGATGATAGAGGTCAAAGAAAAATCATGTCTCCAGCTCTGCGATGCATGTCTGACAAACAAGAAAAGACTGCAGGACACAGGATGTGAGCTCACAGAGGAGAAGGGGTTACAAGATGAATGGTATAATGTAATACAACAACAGATAACTTACATAAACCGAATATAACAATGGCCACTAGATGGCAGCAAAGTACACTAAGTATAGGTTAACAGACATAACACAATGCAATTATGATGGATTGTAAATGAGAGCCATAGCTGCTCAATCTGGTTGCTGCATACAGTAGTGACAGAAACCCTGAATCACTTGTGCAGATGGCATAGTTTTCACAAAACCACTGCTTCTCTGTCGTAGTGTGCTGTGAGGTTATACTGGTAGTTAATTTATTTACACTCAACCCCTTAGCATATACAGTGGCGTAATCCTTTATTATTTATTATTATTTATTTACAAGTAGTCTTTTGACTATTACGCGCCTTTGTTTTGTATATTCTATTCTTTGATTTCCGTTTTTATCACACACACAAGCGTTCTGCCTCCCGGCGTCCTCAGGGGATCGGGCAGGTCCCCTGAGGAGGACGCCGGTTTACAGGCGAAACATGTCGGGAGGCAGAATGCTGGTGTTTAGGTTTTAGATGCAGTATAGTGGCGCAGCCACAATGCGAACTCCTGAACAAAATATGGATACCTTCCATGTGCACTCTACATTTTTCTTACTCCCATCAACAGAAAAAACTATTCTCATCTGCATCTGCAATGTGGACTAGGATAGAACATGTTCTATAATATGTGGAACGGCCACACAAATCTGCAAAATATACTGATGTGTGCAAGGTCCCAAAATGTGGATAGCAAAAAATGTGGATAGCACATGTATGAAAAATACAGTCATGCGCATGAGGCCTATCACCTTTCCAAATTTTGACAGATGTCAAACATGAACGGCAGGCAGGAGTGTATTAAAAAAAAATAAAAAAACCTCAGCATTGATGTGCTGCTCTTCCATACATGACTGCTGAGGCCAGGGAGTGGCTGCAGTGCTCTTGTGAATGTCACTTCCATTCCAGGAAGACCTTTAACTAACTCCTGTCATTCATATTTGACTGATGTACAGTAGTAAAGTAACTCTTTAACCCCTTCCTGACGGAGTGATTTTCAGTTTTCTTTTTTCACTTCCTGCCTTCCCCTAACTTTTTTTTTTATTTTTCCATTCACATAGCTGTATGAGGACTTGTTTTTTTTGGTGGGACAAGTTGTACTTTGTAATGACACCATTTAATATTGTATTCAATGTATAAGGAAGCTGGAAATAAATTCCAAATGTGGTGAAATTGGGAAAAATGCAATGTTGCCACGATTTTATGCATTTTGTTTTACTATGTAGTAAAACTGACCCATGACCTTCATTCTCCAGGTCAGTACGATTACGGTGATATTTTTGTAGTTTATCTTGTGTTTTAATACTGGAAAAAAACATTTAAAAATGTATTTTTTCTTTTCTTCGCCATTTTCTGACCCCCATAACTTTTTATAGTTATGGCTACGGAGCTGTGTGTGGGCTCATTTTTGCAGGATGATCTGTAGTTTTTATTGATATTTTATTCTGTATGACTTTGATCACATTTTATAAAAAATTTTTTATTTTTTATATGTTAACTTTTTTTTTTTTTTACTTTACTTTAAACTTTTTTCAGGTCCCCAGGTAGACCCCAACGTGCAATCATTGGATTGTAATTTGTATAAAGTAATGGAATATATTGTAGATATAGCTACCTGTATATTATAATTCAGTACTGCCACTTGGTGATCTGAATTGTAATATACAAGTAATAAGCCTAGAAGCCTAGTACAGGCTCTGGTTTATTACTTTTATGGAACGCCTTTCCCGATCTCCGAGACGTTAGTGCCCTGCAAACACACGTATCCGGGTTTTCGGCCTCTTAGATGTCATGATTGACATCTGACCACAAGATCTGAGGGTTAAATGTCTGCGATCGATGGATCCGTATGGCAGATGTCAGGCATCTTTAAAGACCTGACATCTGCCATACTATGACTCTGCTACCTCTCATCTTTTTCCTCTAATGACAATCCCACCAATCTGTCCCATCACTGACTTCTCATCACACAAAAAATGCAATTCACAATCATCATTTCTTCTTTCGTTTAGAGATTCCACACACAACATCCTCTCTGCCATTTATCACCTTCTCACCCATGTATACAAGACTCCTTTTGTGCTTTTCCACTCTCATAAATTGATCTCCCTCATTTCTTCTGACATTTTACCTCTCCTGACACGCCTTTAAAGGGACTAGGAAATTCACTAATAAACCAGGCACAATGCACGAGTGTGGGTGTCCGGATGGGAGTAGTATTACTCATGATTATGATTAGAGATGAGCGAGCATGCTCGTCCGAGCTTGGTGCTCGTTCGAGTATTACTGTACTCGTAAGTGCTCGCTGCTCGGACGAGTATCTCGCCATGCTCGAGGAAATGGCATCTCCCGCATTTTGAATTTTTGGCGCCTATAAACTCAGCCAATCACAAGCCAGGAGACTCTGTGGTACACCCAGCATCACGTGGGGCCCTTACATGTCGATAGCAGGGGTTGGCTGGCCTGATCAGGTGACCCTGGAATATACTAGTGACTGCCCGCGGTGCTCGGCTCAGATGCTGTCTGGATATGGTTAGGGACAGATCTGCTGCGTTTCAGGGAGAGTGTTAGGGCCTGGATTTAGTTCTCTGTTAGGCAGGAGTGATATCGAAAGAACCCAACAGCCCTTCTAAGGGATACTAGACAATTTGTCTCCTGGCTGGGCTGGCTGGCACTAGTAGTGCAGCTATCGCCATATAGAACAATTTTTTTTTTATTGTTTTATCTCAGTGATACAAATCCATTTCATACAGCTGTGTGGAACCATTTTGTGTGTCACAGTTCAGCTGTCCACTCACCACAAACCATAATCCGTATTTTCAGTCCAGGTGACCCATACTGTACGTCACGCAATCAAATACGGTCTTTTGCTTTCACTGATACAGCTACATTAGAAAAATCTCTGTGCGACATTTGTCGGGGTTGCAGTCAAAATAGCCACAGTCAACAGGGGCTGAGTTTGCTCTCTGAAAGTTTCTGCACGTCACGTTAAAAAAAAAATATATATAAAAAAATATATTAAAAAAAATATATAAAAAAAAAGTTTTTTTGTTGTTTTATCATACAGGTGTGTGGAACCATTCTATGTGTCACAGTTCAGCTGTCCACTCACCACAATCCGTATTTTCTGTCCAGGTGACACATTCTGTACGTCACTTAATTAAAAAAGGTCTTTAGCTCTCACTGATACAGCTACATTACAAAAATCTCTGTGCGACATTTGTCTGGGTTGCAATTAAGCAGACCAAGTCTGCCTAATCTAATAGTTTCCGTGTAATTGCTCCATACTGCACGGTACGTAATAACATACGTAATTTAGCTCTAACTGATCCACCTATATACAAAGCACAATCCGTATTTTCTGTCCAGGTGACACATTCTGTACATCACGTAATTAAAAAAGGTCTTTTGCTCTCACTAATACAGCTACATTACAAAAATCTCTGTGTGACATTTGTCTGGGTTGCAGTCAAAATAGCCACAGTCAGCAGGGGCTGAGTTTGCTCTCTGATAGTTTCTGCACGTCACGTTAAAAATATATATATATATATAAAATAAAAATTAAAAAAATAGTTTTTTGTTGATTTATCTCAGTGATACAAATCCATTTCATACAGCTGTGTGGAACCATTATGTGTGTCACAGTTCAGCTGTCCAGTCACCACAAACCACAATCCGTATTTTCTGTCCAGGTGACACATTCTGTACGTCACGTAATTAAAAAAGGTCTTTTGCTCTCACTGAGACAGCTACATTACAAAAATCTCTGTGAAACATTTGTCTGGGTTGCACTTAAGTAGACCAAGTCTGCCTAATCTAATAGTTTCATTGTAATTGCTCCATACTGCACGGTACGTAATAACATACGTAATTTAGCTCTAACTTATCCACCTATATACAAACCACAATCCGTATTTTCTGTCCAGGTGACCTATACTGTATGTCACGTAATTAAAAAAGGTATTTTGCTCTCACTGACACAGCTACATTACAAAAATCTCTGTGCGACATTTGTCTGGGTTGCACTTAAGCAGACCAAGTCTGCCTAATCTAATAGTTTCAGTGTAATTGCTCCATACTGCACGGTACATAATAACATACGTAATTTTGCTCTAACTTATCCACCTATATATTTTCTTGTTCAGATTGAACAAGTTTGTGGGTTTCAGTACACCAGGCCCATTTTTATTTTTGTACATATAATACACTTATATACAGAAAATGTTGAACCCCAGGGATAAGGGTCGAGGACGAGGGCGTGGGCGTGGGCATTCAATTACTGCAGGGGGTAGAGGCTGTGGTCCTGGGCAGGGTGAGACAGTACCTGCTGACGAGGGAGCAGGGGAATGCCGCAGAGCTACACTCCCTAGCTTCATGTCTCAACTTACAGGGACACGTGGTAGAGGACTGTTAAAACCACAACAGTGCGAACAGGTGATGTTGTGGATTGCGGACAATGCTTCAAGTAATTTGTCCACCAGTCAGTCTTCCACGCAGTCCACCTATGTTACCCAAGGGAGCACTCCTCTGGCTCCTCCACCTCAACCTCCTTCCCCCCAGTCTGCCCCCTCCCAGGAAAATTTGGAATGCGATCCGGCATACTCTCAGGAACTGTTTTCTGGACCCTTCCCAGAGTCACAAACCACTTCTCAGGTTGCTGCTGACCTCTTTCCCGATGCCCAAGTTTTCCAACTGTTGCAGTCTGTGGGTGATGATGATGACAATGTTGACTTAGTGGAAGAAGTTTGTAAAGAGGTGTCGGACGATGAGGAGACACGGTTGTCAGACAGTGGTGAAGTTGTTGTCAGGGCAGGAAGTCCGAGGGGGGAGCAGACTGAGGAATCGGAGGATGACGAGGTGACTGACCCGAGCTGGGTTGATAAGCCGAGTGAAGACAGTGCTTCTGAGGCGGAGGCGAGTGCTGCACCAGAACAGGTTGGAAGAGGCAGTGGTGTGGCCAGAGGGAGAAGCAGGGCCAGAGCTGGTGCATCAGCAGCAACTGTTTCACGTAGTGAAGCTCCCGTGGCGAGGCCTAGATGTTCGCAAGTCTGGAGGTTCTTTAAAGAAAGTGAGGATGACCGACGGACTGTGGTGTGCAACCTGTGCCACACCAGGATCAGCAGGGGTGCCACCACTACTAGCCTAACCACCACCAGCATGCGCAGGCATATGAGTGCTAAACACCCCACTCAATGGAACCAAGGCCGTTCACCTCCTGCGGGTCCCACCACTGCTCCTTCCCCTGTGTCACTCGCTGCCTCTGCTAGTCAAGCCCCTGCCCAGGACCCCGGCACGAGCGCCTCCCGCCGGAAAACCACACCTTCGCCTCCACGATCCTCCACAGCGTCCACCAATGTGTCCCTGCGCAGCGTTCAGCTGTCTTTACAGCAGAGGCTGGAGCGCAAGAGGAAATACAATTCCACCCACCCACATGCCCAAGCCCTCAACGTCCACATCTCCAAATGGAGATGCTGCCCTATAGGCTGGTAGAGACCGAGGCCTTTCGCAATCTCCTGGCGGTGGCTGCCCCTCGGTATTCGGTCCCCAGTCGCCACTATTTTTCCCGATGTGCCGTCCCATCCCTACACCAGCACGTGTCACAGAACATCATCCGTGCCCTGACCAACGCTGTTTCTGAGAAGGTCCACCTGCTGCTGCCGAGCAGGGACACTATATATCACTGACGGCACATTGGGTTAACTTGGTGGAGGCTGGGACCGAGTCTGACCCTGGGGCCGCTCATGTACAGCCCACACCGAGGATTGCGGGGCCTACCTTGGTCACGGTCTCTCAGACATACTATGCCTCCTCCTCCGACCCCTCCTCCTCCTCCACCTCCTCCGAATTACCATCCTTGGGCATGGCGCCTTCAGTCGGTAGCTCTAGGCGCAGCAGCAGTGCCGTGGGTAAGCGCCAGCAGGCGGTGCTCAAACTGGTGAGCTTAGGTGACAAAAGGCACACCGCCCAAGAGCTGTTACAGGGCATCACGGCGCAGACCGATCTGTGGCTGGCACCGCTGAACCTCAAGCCAGGCATGGTTGTGTGTGACAATGGGCGTAACCTGGTGGTGGCTCTGCAACTCCGCAGACTGACACATGTGCCATGCCTGGCCCACGTGTTCAATCTCACAGTTCAGCGGTTACTCAAGACATACCTCAATCTGTCTGATTTGCTCACCAAGGTGCGCCGCATCTGTACGCATTTCCGCAAGTCGACCACAGATGCTGCCACTCTCAGGGCAGTGCAGCGCCGCCTACAACTGCACGCTCACCGACTGTTGTGCGACGTGCCCACAAGATGGAATTCAACATTAAACATGTTATGCAGAGTTTACCAGCACCGCAGAGCGATTGTAGACTGCCAGATGTCAACTTCCACCAGAACTGGTAGTCAGGTCACTCAGATTCCTCAAGTCTACAATGAGGAGTGGACGTGGATGTCTGATATCTGCCAGGTGTTGAGCAACTTTGAGGAGTCAACACAGATGGTCAGCGGCGATGCCGCCATTATCAACCTCACCATCCCGCTGCTTTGCCTGTTGAAAAACTCACTGCTCAGCATGAAGTCGGAAGCTTTGCGCTTGTCACAAGAGACGGTGGAGAAAGATACGTCGCTTGATAGCCAGAGCACCCTCCGGTCTGTTTCTCAGCTCGTATCGGAGGAGGGGGATGAGGATGAGGAGGAAGTCGGCGAGACAGAAGAGGGTACCAGTGCTCAGTCCTTCTTAACTCTTGAGCGTGTATGGGCTGAAGAGGAGGACTTGGAGGAGGAGGAGGAGGAGGAGGAGGAAATGGAGAGTCAGGCCAGTGAGGAGAGGGAATTCTTGCGTGTTGGGACTCTGGCGCACATGGCAGACTTCATGTTAGGCTGCCTATCCCGTGACCCTCACATTAGAAGCATTTTTTCAAACACCAATTACTGGGTGTTCACTCTCCTGGACCCACTTTACAAGCAGAACCTTTCCACTCTCATCCCTGCAGAGGAAAGGAGTATGAGAGTGAATAGATATCAACAGGCCCTGGTGCACAAGCTTAAACAATCCTTCCCATCTGACGCCTCTAGCGGCAGAGGGCATGGTTCTGTGGGCCAAGTAGCGGGGGAGAGGAGGCGAGCAGGCAGCTTGTCCAGCACTGGCAGGGGAACGCTCTCCAAGGCCTTTGCCAGTTTTATGTCACCCCAGCAAGACACTGTCACCTGTCCCCAGTCTAGGCAGAGTAGGGGGGAGCTGTACAGAAAGATGGTGAGGGAGTACCTAGCTAACCATACCAACGTCCGGACCAATCACTCTGCTCCATACAACTACTGGGTTTGAAAGCTGGACACGTGGCCTGAACTGGCGCTGTACGCCTTGGAGGTGCTGGCCTGCCCTGCCGCTAGCTTGTTGTCAGAGCGGGTATTCAGTGCAGCTGGTGGCGTCATCACCGATAAGCGTACACGCCTGTCAACTGACAGCGCTGACAGGCTGACGCTTATTAAAATGAACAAAGCCTGGATTTTACCGGAATTCAAATCTCCTCCGGGGGAAGGCAGCTAAAGATTAACATTACTTATGTATCCGATTCCTCTTCTCTACTCCTCCTCCTCCTCCTCCTCCTTGTCGTCTTTGCCTAACGCTGACCCAAAAAACGCAATTTTTTAGAGGTCCTGGCACTCTTTTACCACAATTTTTCCGGAGGTCCAGCCTCAGAGGCATCCATGCATGCTGCCCCTGCTGTTTCCTGTCCATTTCCGTGGTGTTTCCATCATGACGCCAACACTTTGAAGTGTACGTAGTAGTGGTGGAGGAAACAATGATGAGAGAGTTGTGTGGCAGAACAGTTCTTTACTAAAGAAGTCAAAAGAAAACAGATCAGGACAGTTGGTACACAAAATGCACTTTCCATAGATGTTACAGTTTTCATGGCTGCACAGGTAGTGAATAGGCCAAAGTGTCTCTTTAAATTAGTCTTTCTCACACTGTGCTTCTTTATCTGACTTGTAATGATGCTTCCAGCCATGGGATGAGGCACTTCCTGTAAAGCAATGCAATATAACAAAAAAGATGGTCCACCTAAGGGCAGGCAGACTCTCTCTACCTTTTTTGAACAGGTTGCTACTCCACTCTTCCACTGTAGGATGTGGGCACTGTTCTCACACAGATGGCAGCGTGTGTGTTCAGGCACCAGAAGAATACTTCTGAAACAGAGCAACGGAGACTTGGTGTTCTTCTTACAACAGCACTTCTCCAATGACACTTCCTGTTTATGCTCCTTCTGGCCTGCTTCTTTTCTTTTCTTGATTGGTACCTATGTCCAAGACAGGCTTCTTTATCAGCATTACATTTCTGTTTGTTGGTTAGACTTAAAGGGGTTCTCCAGGAATTAAGAAAATACGTAAATATTACTTTATTATAGATATATTCCCAAATACCTTTCATTAGTTATAATGGCTCGTTTTGTCTGGGGAGCAATGATTAGGAGAAACAAAATGGCCGCTGTCCTATTAGTGCACACAAAACCTGTCCTAATCACACAGGAGGACAAGTTACTTCACAACACTGAGGTAAAAAGCTGCTTCATCCTCTTCTCCTATTTGTCAGGGATTGTGATCCTGAATACAGTTTAATATGATCTTCAGCTGAATCTTTACGGGAATGGAGATCATGAGTAGACATGAAGTACAGAGAGGACAGACAGGACAGACTGTGGTAATGGAGACTGCATACTTATCAGCCACATCTGCTCATGAACTCCATTCCTACAGAGATTCAGCTGTATTCAGGATCGTAATCCCTGACAAGCAGAGAGGAGGATGAGGCAGCTCTTTACCTCAGTGTTGTGAAGTAACTTGTCCTGTTGTGTGATTAGGACAGGTTTTGTATGTACTAATAGAACGGCGGCCATTTTATTTCTCCTGATGTTTGCTCCCTAGACAAAACAAGCCATTATAAATAATGAAAGGTGTTTGGGAATATATTTATAATAAAGTAATATTTAAATATTTTAATTTTCTTAAATCCTGGAGAACCCCTTTAAACTGACCTCACTGACACTGAACTGATCCTAGGGTGACACCAGCCCCATCTAGTGGTGGCTGTGGATAGGGCCTATTAACTCATGGCATACAGAGATACAGTATAAATGCATGAAAAATATATTTATAACACGTCCGTTGCAGTTTGCAGTGTACCGCAGACAGGACCATTTGAGATGACTATGCAAGAACCTGGCCATGTCAACCAGGGAAAGTCAACCAGACTTGGACAAATTTCATCTATAAACCATTAAGGGTCCCATACCCATCTCCTTTGACGGTGACTGAATAACATGGAGTCTACTGTTGGAATTCCTTTTCTTTGCGAATGTAATATTTTGCTCTGGATTTTAATATGAGCAGCATAAATTCACATAATTGCTCAATTTATGCTTTATGTTTATTACACATTATCATATACATTTACGCAACCATATGCTCGAGTAACACATATAATACACGCCGATGCTTAGAAATGTTTTACCTAATCAGATTATTCCGATCTTCCACTATATTTGGAAACTTGCTAATTATAATAACCATAACTAAGTCGCTATATAACTAAACAATGGCCACATCAGCATCAGAACTGGGAACAGCTTGTATATAAAATCACTAATATCCCCAGCCGGAGAAATACATTTTCTTTTCCTATAATTTACTTGACACACCGAATCTACAAGGAAGGCATTAATTATGAGATAAATTGAGGCTGTTTTAAGGGAAATCTGTAAACAGTACACAATAATTATGATAATAATAGTGTCATCTTGATTACACTATATATCATATTAGGGGCTTGAAACTATAATTCATAAGCAAATTATTGCAGTTTATTTCATGGTATCGCTATTGGCACCTTGTGTTCTATAAATTTTCTGGAAGACGTTTTGGTTACTCACTTATCAATAGTATCACACAGAATGTGAGGAGATTTACAGTGATACCCTGCTGCATAGGACAACATACCGATCAGTCATAACAATAACACCTCCTGCATAATATTGTGCAGGTCCTCCTTGTGCCACCAAAACAGTTGTGATCCATTGAGGTATGAAATCCACAAGACCTCTGAATATGTTCTAAGTAGAGATGAGCGAGCACTAAAATGCTCGGGTGCTCGTTATTCGAGTCAAACTTTTCCCGATGCTCGGGTGCTCGTTTCGAGTAACGAACCCCATTGAAGTCAATGGGAGACTCAAGCATTTTTTGCAGGGGACCAAGGCTCTGCCTAGGGAAGGCTGGGTGAAAACCTGGAAACCTCAGAAAATGATGGAAACACCACGGAAATGGACAGGAAACAGCAGGGGCAGTATGCATGGATGCCTCTGAGGCTGCCTAATCCCACCATTACCCCAAATTCTCAGGCAACAGTCTGGTGGTTACCCTCATGGCAATTGTGCTCACCCAGACCAAGAAAGGCGAGGCAAATACCCATCACATGTTAGGGAAGCACCCAACTAGGTGCAACGAAGGTCCATCACCGCCTGCAGGTGACACCACTGCTCATGCTGGCACTGCAGCTAAAATCAAGTTTAGTATCTGTTCTTATCAGTTGCTGTGGCTGTTGGATGTATAGTGGTGAGCATAGCTGCTTCCCAAGCATCTAAAAATTAAATCAGTACAATATCTAATACGTCCCCCTACCCGGGTAAATTGTTTGGAGAGAGGGCCTGTAGGTGGGGGGGAAGGAGGTTTCGCTGGAAGAGCCAGAGGAGTGCCCCCTGGGCTAGCGTGTGTGGTGATGACAACAGCCAGAATGGATTTGGAGAAACTGTTGCATCAACCGGTATGGTATCGGTTCTTCTCAGTTTAATACCGTATACGTCCCCTATCTTGGGACCTTATATTTTATGGATTTTTCGACCACGGAAAACGGAAAAAGAGCTTGCTCTGGCCAGGGGAGTGTCTTTCCTACTGCAGCTAAGGGGACGTGTCCATGCGCTGCCTATCACAGGTCAGGAGGCAATTAAAAGAAGAACCAAAAAAAACATCAGTACAATATCTAATACGTCCCCTATCCGGGTAAATTGTTTGTAGAGAGGGCCTGTAGGTGGGGGGCAGGCTGGGGGGAAGGAGGTTTGGCTGGAAGAGCCAGAGGAGTGCCCCCTGGGCTAGCGTGTGTGGTGGTGACAACAGCCGGGTGTAGTTAGAATGACGACGCAGGACCCCAACTTAAAAATTTATAATCTACCGGTACAGTCGTAAATTATGAGATTGATCAAGTGTGGTATGTCTTCTATGTATACTACTCAGTTTAATACCGTATATGGCAGCTATCCGGAAAAATAGTTTGTAGAGAGAGAGAGAGAGAAAGATAGGACAAAGAAGTAAATTGTTTGGAGAGAGGGCCTGTAGGTGGGGTGGCAGGCTGGGGGGAAGGAGGTTTCGCTGGAAGAGCCAGAGGAGTGCCCCCTGGGCTAGCGTGTGTGGTGGTGACAACAGCCGGGTGTAGCTAGAATGACGACGCAGGACCCCAACTTAAAAATTTATCATCAACCGGTACAGTCGTAAATTATGAGATTGATCAAGTGTGGTATGTCTTCTATGTATACTACTCAGTTTAATACCGTATATGGCAGCTATCCGGAAAAATAGTTTGTAGAGAGAGAGAGAGAAAGATAGGACAAAGAAGTAAATTGTTTGGAGAGAGGGCCTGTAGGTGGGGTGGCAGGCTGGGGGGAAGGAGGTTTCGCTGGAAGAGCCAGAGGAGTGCCCCCTGGGCTAGCGTGTGTGGTGGTGACAACAGCCGGGTGTAGTTAGAATGACGACGCAGGACCCCAAATTAAAAATTTAGCATCAACCGGTACAATTGTCAATTATGAGCTCCATCAAGTGTGGCATGACTTTTAAATAGATATTGCACGTGGTCACGTACTCCCTGGAACCCCATAGTCACCCCTTCCCTGATGTGCTAGCCCAGAACATTCTCTGCCCCAATTCGCAAGACCTTTTGCTGTTTCCGTGTGCTGACAGTGGGGATTTACTAGTGTTGTCTGAGGAGGTGGTGGACAATGGCGAGACAAAGGTGTCGGGGGGTGAGGTAGTTGTATGGGAATCAAGTTACAGTGGGGACTCCTTGGGGGGGAATTTCTCAGGATGGGACAGATTCAACTTGGGTGGATCAGGCACAGAAACAGATGAATTTTTTTGGGGGTTTATTTAACTTTTATTTAGCAAAAATAACTACAGAGATATTTATTCGTTATCTTCTCTGCGCAGTCTGGCTTAGGGGTTCGTCACTTTGATGGCGAGCTGTGCCGCTCTCTCCACAATGGTCTGTAGGTTCTTAGATGGAGACTTTGTCGGCGATTTCAGTACAGAAGGACTTGTTGCTCATCAACAGAACCTCGACCTCCTTGACACTGTGGACAAGGAATTTGCGGGTGGACCAGGAATTTGCGGAACCCTGTGGGCAGCATGTGTTTGGTCTTCTACTTGCTACCGTATCCAATGTTGGGCAATATAGATTCGCAAGTAATATTATTTTTCACACCTATCCCAAAAATAAAAATATATGCAGTTTGCGCAAATAAAACTGGAAACTGGAATTGGAGAGAGGGCCTGTAGGTGGACCTCCGGAAAAATTGTTTGGAGAGAGGGCCTGTAGGTGGAACTCCGGAAAAATTGTTTGGAGAGAGGGCCTGTAGGTGGACCTCCGGAAAAATTGTTTGGACAGAGGGCCTGTAGGTGGAACTCCGGAAAAATTGTTTGGAGAGAGCGCCTGTAGGTGGACCTCCGGAAAAATTGTTTGAAGAGAGGGCCTGTAGGTGGACCTCCGGAAAAATTGTTTGAAGAGAGGGCCTGTAGGTGGACCTCTGGAAAAATTGTTTGAATAGAGGGCCTGTAGGGGGCCCTCCTGAAAAATTGTGCTAAAAGAGTGCCAGTTGGACCTCTAAAAAATGGCATTTTTTGGGTCAGCATTAGGCAAAGACGATATGTAGGAGGAGGAGGAGTAGGAGGAGGAGTAGAGAAGAGGAATCGGATACATAAGTTATTTAAATCTTTAGCTGCTTTCCCCCGGAGGAGATTTGAATTCCGGTGAAATCCAGGCTTTGTTCATTTTAATAAGCGTCAGCCTGTCAGCGCTGTCAGTTGACGGGCATGTACGCTTATCGGTGATGACGCCACCAGCTGCACTGAACACCCGCTCTGACAGCACGCTAGCGGCAGGGCAGGCCAGCACCTCCAAAGCGTACAGCGCCAGTTCAGGCCACGTGCCCAGTAGTTGTATGGAGCAGAGTGATCGCTACGGATGTTGGTATGGTCAGCTAGGTACTCCCTCACCATCTTTCTGTACAGCTCCCCCCTACTCTGCCTAGACTGGGGACAGGTGACAGTGTCTTGCTGGGGTGACATAAAAGTGGCAAAGGCCTTGGAGAGCGTTCCCCTGCCAGTGCTGGTCAAGCTGCCTGCTCGCCTCCTCTCCCCCGCTACTTGGCCCACAGAACCATGCCCTCTGCCGCTAGCGGCATCAGATGGGAAGAATTGTTTCAGCTTGTGCACCAGGGCCTGTTGATATCTATTCACTCTCATACTCCTTTCCTCTGCAGGGATGAGAGTGGAAAGGTTCTGCTTGTACCGTGGGTCCAGGAGAGTGAACACCCAGTAATCGGTGTTTGAAAAAATTCTTCTAACGCGAGGGTCACGGGATAGGCAGCCTAACATGAAATCTACCATGTGCGCCAGAGTCCCAACACGTAAGAATTCCCTCTCCTCACTGGCCTTACTCTCCATTTCCTCCTCTTCCTCCTCCTCCTCCAAGTCCTCCTCTTCAGCCCATACACGCTCAAGAGTTAAGGACTGAGCACTGGTACCCTCTACTGTCTCGCCGACATTCTCCTCCTCTTCCTCATCCCCCTCTTCCGATACGTGCTGAGAAACAGAACGGAAGGTGCTTTGGCTATCAAGCGACGTATCTTCCTCCACCGTCTCTTGTGACAAACGCAAAGCATCCGACTTGATGCTGAGCAGTGAGTTTTTCAACAGGCAAAGCAGCGGGATGGTGAGGCTGATAATGGCGGCATCGCCGCTGACCATCTGTGTTGACTCCTCAAAGTTGCTCAACACCTGGCAGATATCACACATCCACGTCCACTCCTCACTGTAGACTTGAGGAATCTGAGAGACCTGACTACCAGTTCTGGTGGAAGATGACATCTGGCAGTCTACAATCGCTCTGCGCTGCTGGTAAACTCTGGATAACATGTTTAATGTGGAATTCCATCTCGTGGGCACGTCGCACAACAGTCGGTGAGCGGGCAGTTGTAGGCGGCGCTGCGCTGCCCTGAGAGTGGCAGCATCTGTGTTCGACTTGCGGAAATGCGCACAGATGCGGCTCACCTTGCTGAGCAAATCAGACAGATTGGGGTATGTCTTGAGGAACCGCTGAACTATTAGATTGAACACGTGGGCCAGGCATGGCACATGTGTCAGTCTGCCGAGTTGCAGAGCCACCACCAGGTTACGCCCGTTGTCACACACAACCATGCCTGGCTTGAGGTTCAGCGGTGCCAGCCACACATTGGTCTGCGCCGTGATGCCCTGTAACAGCTCTTGGGCGGTGTGCCTTTTGTCACCTAAGCTCAGCAGTCTGAGCACCGCCTGCTGGCGCTTACCCACGGCACTGCTGCTGCGCCTAGAGCTACCGACTGAAGGCGCCGTGCCCACAGATGGTAATTCGGTTGAGGAGGAGGGGGCGGAGGAGGAGCAGGCATAGTATGTCTGAGAGACCGTGACCGAGGTAGGCCCCGCAATCCTCGGTGTGGGCAGTACATGAGCGGCCCCAGGGTCATTCTTGGTCCCAGCCTCCACCAAGTTAACCCAATGTGCCGTCAGTGAGATATAGTGTCCCTGCCCGGCAGCACTTGTCCACGTGTCCGTGGTTAGGTGGACCTTCTCAGAAACAGCGTTGGTCAGGGCACGGATGATGTTCTCTGACACGTGCTGGTGTAGGGCTGGGACGGCACATTGGGAAAAATAGTGGCGGCTGGGGAGCGAATACCGAGGGGCAGCCACCGCCATGAGATTGCGAAAGGCCTCGGTCTCTACCAGCCTATAGGGCAGCATCTCCAGGCTCAGCAATTTGGAGATGTGGACGTTGAGGGCTTGGGCATGTGGGTGGGTGGAACTGTATTTCCTCTTGCGCTCCAGCGTCTGCTGTAAAGACAGCTGAACGCTGCGCTGGGACAGATTGGTGGACACTGTGGAGGATCGTTGAGGCGAAGGTGTGGTTTTCTGGCGGGAGGCGCTCATACCGGGGTCCTGGGCAGGGGGTTGACTAGCAGAGGCAGCGAGTGACGCAGGGTGTTGACTAGCAGAGGCAGCGAGTGACGCAGGGGGTTGACTAGCAGAGGCAGCGAGTGACACAGGGGAAGGAGCAGTGGTGTGACCCGCAGGAGGTGGTGAACGGCCTTGGTTCCATTGAGTGGGGTGTTTAGCACTCATATGCCTGCGCATGCTGGTGGTGGTTAGGCTAGTAGTGGTAGCACCCCTGCTGATCCTGGTGTTGCACACGTTGCACACCACAGTCCGTCGGTCATCCTCACTTTCTTTAAAGAACCTCCGGACTTGCGAACATCTAGGCCTCGCCACGGGAGCTTCACTACGTGAAACAGTTGCTGCTGATGCACCAGCTGTGGCCCTGCTTCTCCCTCTGGCCACACCACTGCCTCTTACAACCTGTTCTGGTGCAGCACTCGCCTCTGCCTCAGAAGCACTGTCTTCACTCGGCATATCAACCCAGCTCGGGTCAGTCACCTCGTCATCCTCCAATTCCTCAGTCTGCTCCCCCCTCGGAATTCCTCCCCTTACAACAACTTCACCACTGTCTGACAACCGTGTCTCCTCATCGTCCGACACCTCTTTGCAAACTTCTTCCACTAACTCAACATTCTCATTATCATCATCATCACCCACAGACTGCGACAGTTGGAACACTTGGGCATCGGGAAAGAGGTCATCAGCAACCTGAGAAGTGGTTTGTGACTCTGGGAAGGGTCCAGAAAACAGTTCCTGAGAGTATGCCGGATTGCATTCCAAATTTTCCTGGGAGGGGGCAGACTGGGGGGAAGGAGGTTGAGGTGGAGGAGCCAGAGGAGTGCTCCCTTGGGTAACGTGGGTGGACTGCGTGGAAGACTGACTGGCGGACAAATTACTTGAAGCATTATCCGCAATCCACGAGATCAGCTGTTCGCAGTGTTGTGGTTTCAACAGTCCTCTACCACGTGTCCCTGTAAGTTGAGACATGAAGCTAGGGAGTGTAGCTCTGCGGCGTTCCACATCTCCCTCATCAGCAGGTACTGTCTCACCCTGGCCAGGACCACGGCCTCTGCCCCCTACAGTAATTGACTGCCCACACCAACGCCCACGCCCTCGTCCTCGAACCTTAGCCCTGGGGTTCCACATTTTCTGTATATAATTGTATTCTATAAAAAAAATAAAATAAATGGGCCTGGTGTACTGAAACCCACAAACTTGTTCAGTCTGGTTTAATTTTGTGACGTACAGAAAGTGTCACCTGGACAGTATATACGGTTTGAAGTGAGTATGCTGAACTGTGACACACAGAAAGGTTACACGCAGCTGTGTGAAATGGATTTGTATCACTCAGCTAAAACAACAAAAAATATTTTTTTTTCTATATTTTTTTTAAATATTTTTTTCTTCTAGTTTTGTTTTTTTGGGAATGTGACATGCAGAAACTATCGTAGAGCTAACTGACACCCTACTGACGGTAGCTATTTAGACTGCGACCCAGACAAATGTCGCACAGAGGTTTTTAGGATCAAGCTATATATACGTGACAGGTAGCAGGTGACTTGGTTGTATTTTGTGACGTACAGAAAGTGTCACCTGGACAGTATATACCGTTTGGAGTATGCTGAACTGTGTCACACAGAAAGGTTACACGCAGCTGTGTGAAATGGATTTGTATCACTCAGCTAAAACAACAAAAAAAATTATTTTTTTTCTATTTTTTTTTTTTTTATATTTTTTTCTTTTAGTTTTGTTTTTTTGGGAACGTGACGTGCAGAAACTATCGTAGAGCTAACTGACACCCTACTAACGGTAACTATTTAGACTGCGACCCAGACAAATGTCGCACAGAGATTTTTAGGATGAAGCCATACACATGACAGGCAGCAAATTACTTGGTTGTATTCGGTGACATACAGAAAGTGTCACCTGGACAGAAAATAGTGAGTGTACTGAACTGTGACACACAGAATGGTTCCACACTGCTGTGTGCAATGGATTTGTATCACTGAGATATAACATAAAAAAAAAGGGGGTTATATATGGCGATAGCTGCACTACTAGTGCCAGCCAGCCAAGTGACAAAAAAAAAAAAAAAAATGTCTTCTAAGGGCTGTTGGGTTCTTTGTGGGTGATCCCTGCCTAACAGACAACTAAATGCAGGCCCTAACACTGTCCCTGAAAGGCAGCAGCTCTATCCCTAACGACATCCAGACGGCATCTGAGCCGAGCACCGCGGCAAGTCGGTAGTATATTCCAGGGTCACCTGATCAGGCCAGCCAACCCCTGCTATCGACATGTAAGGGCCCCACGTGATGCTGGGTGGTACGCAGAGTCTCCTGGCTTGTGATTGGCTGTGTTTTTAGGCGCCAAAAAAGCACGATGCGGACGTTGCCATTTCCTCGAGCATGGCGAGATACTCGTCCGAGCAGCGAGCACTAACGAGTACCCTAATACTCGAACGAGCACCAAGCTCGGACGAGTATGCTCGCTCATCTCTAGTTCTAAGGTATCTGGCACCAAGAAGGTCTTTTATATCATGTAGATTGAACCTTTTTTTCCAGCACATCCTATGGATGCAATCCAATCGGATTGAGATGTGGGGAATTTAGAGGCCAATTAACATCTTGAACTCTTTGTCATGTTCCTCAAACCAGTTTTGTAGTGTGGCAGGGCGCATTATTCTACTGAAAGAGGCTGCTGGCAATAAGGGGGTTCTCCGGGCTTTTAATATTGATAGCCTATCCTCAGGATAGATCATCAATATCAGATTGGTGGGGGTCTGACACCCGGCACCCCCGCTGATCAGTTGTATGAGGAGTGCATGTAGTGTGAACATGTGCCGTCTCCCATCTCTCTTTCTGCTGCTGCTGCCGATCCTGAGGATAGGTCATCAATATTAAAAGTTTAGACAACCCCTTTAAGAAATACCACTAAGGTGCACTTGGTGAGTACAATGTTTAGATAGGTATTCCCATTACACACAATGGGGGCATATCGCTAGGATTTGCCCTCATTGTCTGATAAGTGCAGGTCCTGCCTCTGGGACCCACATCAACATCGAGAACAGATTCCTGAAAATTGTGGAGGGCACACTGTGCATGCATTAATTTCTATGGGGCAGCCAAAAATAGCCGAGTGTTAGCTCGGCTGTTTCCGTCAGCCCCATAGAAATAGAAAGGTAAGTACAGCACCTGTATTACTTAAGAGTACTTTTAATAGTTTGAAAAAGGCTGAGTGAAGCCTTAACGTTGCATTTGGGTACGGTGATGGATTAAAACTACTCTTCACTTTGATTATATGGATGCTGTCCTCGCTTCTTTTTTGGATTTCTAGCCCCATAGAAATGAATGGGAGAGGTGGCCACGCAAGCACAGTGTGCTCCTATTTACTTCTGTGGGGAGAGCGCTTGGTGGTGGCCAGAGGACCTAAATTCCATGATTTTGCCTGGGAACACCCACTTATGGGTTGGAGTTTGTGTTAGTCCAGCCCGTTTTTGGCTCGAATTTGCAGAGATTGTCTTTGAGAAAGACCCACCAAATTCAGGAAAGTTGACAACTATGTTGTTAGAGGATACACCCTCATTTATAAGGCCAATTACAGTGTAGCTTTAATGTTTCTCATTTAATAAATTAAAGCTGAGTTCTGATAAGCTGTTATGGACAACAGACCCAATGTAGTTGATAATAGAGGTAAATGTGGATGGTATTGGGTAAGCAAAATGCAGGTGGTGGGTTAATTGGTATGTCTAAGAAAGTTAGTTAAGAAAAGATGATTGACCTCAGGAAGATCAACCATCATCACCACAGAGACACCATCACGAGTCTCAACGTTGGTGAATCTAAAACAAGGCCCCCTGGGAAAAGCAATATGCAAATCAAAAAGAAAACCACGGAGACACCATCACGTGTCTCAACGACGGTCAAAACTAGCCAGGCCTTTCACCGGGAAGGAACAACCAAGGGAAGGGCAGTCTCCAAAAGGAAACCACCTATGCCAAAGCATGGTATCCATCCACAGACAGCTGTTTCAGGGTATTTGCCTCTCGTCAGTGTGGAGTAGGAATCTGGCTAGTGGGAGCAATGCCTAGTAGAAGATTATTTAAGAAAAGATGATTGACCTCAGGGAGATCAACCATCACCACCACAGAGACACCATCACGAGTCTCAACGTTGGTGAATCTAAAACAAGGCCCCCTGGGAAAAGCAATATGCAAATCAAAAAGAAAACCACAGAGACACCATCACGTGTCTCAACGACGGTCAAAGAAAGTTAGAGCGTCAGAGGGTCTCACGGTGACTGCAGCTTGAAAGGGCCAACATAAATCTAAAGCCAGTCCTTTTGCAAATTTTAACATTTCCTTCTTCATGGGTTGCTTCTTGTATTGCAGTTCCTCAAGTGAAGAGAGCTCAGCTGCAATACCTGGTGCTGCTTGTGTGTAGAGTGGCTGAAAACAAACAATTCCTGACAACCTCTTTAAAGCAGGTTTCATCACCTTTCTATATTATGAGTAGTGAAGAGGCAGTAGTCATGGGCATGGGCCAATATTTCCCAAACTGCTAGAGAGATCCATCTTGACTAAATCTTTGTTACAGCAGGTGCATCTTCTCCTTTGCCTTATATCCAGATAGCATGGTGCATGCAATACTTTGCAGAATTTGTTCATTACCTTTTCTTCTCAATGATGGATCTGGGTAGTGAAGTCTACATCAGACTGATTTGGATGCAGTAGGAGAGCGGTGATTTGTCCCAAGCAGCTTTCACTTCCACACTGCTTTCGTCTCCCCTTTATTTGACCCCACTTACTTACCTGTCTGCTCTCTCAGCAAATTTCAGAATCTGCTTGGCTTTTAGCTTCCTTGGCAGGAGCCAGCTTGTTAATGTGTTTCTTCAGTTGTGCTTAATATTTATTGAAGGGGAATAGATACATTTCTCCTCACACATGTTCATATTATAGACTCTGAAGGACAAGGACGAGATGCTATTGGTCTGAATGGGGTGTCAAACCTGAAGGGTCCAACATCACGGAATGGCAGATTATTCCTGTATTTTTCATACTTATTTTTTAGAAATACTTTGGGAAAGGTTACAATTCATCAGAATTCTGAAGACGTATTGACGTAGCTACCACGGTAGCACGGGCGTGACAATTTAGGGAGCCCATTCCTACTTACACATAAGGTGAAAACAGTGATAACTATGAACGATTAAAGTTCTGCTTTACTACAGAATCCCATGGTTCTCCTAGTTGTGTGCATTATCCCTATTGCTCTGCTATGACACCACTTCCTGTACTGTATGTCATTGTATTGTATTGTGTTTCCAATCTAATATATAAAGCTGAGTGTATGTATGTATGTATGTATGTATGTGTGTATGTCGCAGCTACAATCACGAAATTTGGCACACAGGTACATCAGGTGTCCGGGAAGGTTTTAGACCGGGTCTCAGCTCTCTAGGCTGTACCGTTCCTGAGATATTCCCAAAAATGCATTAGCCAATAGAAGCTTGGTCACATGACCCTTATCAGCCAATAGAAGCTCGCAGGCCCTTAGCCTCCACATACAGACAGTTTCACACCAGGTTTCCATAGCAACCCAGCCAGTTTTCTTCACTGCTGTAGGTCTGCTTTAAAGGGGCAGGGTGCTGTGGATGACACTGTTAAAGGGGTATTCCGGTAACCATTAAATATACCTTATGTTTTAGACTAATTCATCATCAATCATTACCTAATATAATGTAAATTTCACATATTTACTGTTCAGTAGTAATAAAAGATGTTTTCTTCCACTGCTACCCTCTGTGTTTCCTCATAAATTACCATGGCATCGACCTGTAATTCAGGCCACCCTAAAAAAAAAGGACTTAAAAGCCCCGCCCCAGGTCCCGCTAAGCCCAGCCCCATGTCAGTCCACAGCCGACAGGGATTGCAAAAATGAAGGTAAAAATCAACTTTTGTCAGCTGCAGGGGTAGGAGAGAGGGTGACTTTCTCCCTACAGCTCATGATCAGACTGCACAGTGCTGGCCTAAAAATGGAACTCTGGCCACCCTAGGGGCAGGCTGCTGTGGAGGTCACAGTTAAAGGGGAGAGTGTTGTGGATGTTACTGTTAAGGGGTCAGGCTGCTGTGGAGGTCACTGTTAAAGGGGCAGGCACTGTGGAGGTCACTGTTAAGGGAGGAGGGGACTGTGGAGGCCACTATTAAAGGGGCAGCGGGGTACTGTGAGGTCACTGTTAAGGGAGCGGGGTACTGTGACAGTCACTGTTAAAAGGGCAGTCGCTGTGGTGGTCTCTGTCAAGGGGGCCAGGAATGGTGGAGGTCAGTTAAGGGGACTGTAGCCTATGGTCAGTGTTAAGGGGTGGGTGCTGTAGAGGTCACTTAAGAGGGCGGGCCCCTGTGGAGGTCACTGTCAAGGGGGTGAGGAGCTGTGGAACTCACTGTTAAAGGTGCAGGCTGCTGTGAAGGTCAAAGTTAAGGGGGTGGGCTGCTGTGGAGGTTACTCTTAAGGAGGCAGGGTGCTGTAGAGGTCACTCTCAATATCTTTTAACAACACACACATAAACATTAAATGAAATATATAAGCCGAGTCCTTCTGCTAGTACTAATATATAGTGTTGAGCAAAGCATTTGAAGCTGAATTCCGTCCGAAGTTTAGGCAAACGTACAGTATCTGAATTTTCTTGTGTGGTAACAAATCAGATTTTCTTAAAATGTCAGCTGCACATGTTACAAAGCGAAGCTAAGTGTAGAGGAGACAAACCCAAGAATGCAAGATCACCTATAATGCCATGCAGCCTGCCAATCTTTAGATGTGATGTCACAGCTCTATAAACCCTCATCCCGCGCTGTCTCCGCCATTGTCTTGTTCATGCGCTAGGGACAGTGTCGCTGAAAATGATTAATAGAAGGATATTACCTGTTCTTTAATGAAAACATTAGTGGCCAGCATGGTTCACCTATTTTTGTATGCAGCAAAATTAATGTTACTCCAAAACTAGCAGTCCCAGGCGTCCTGGGAAGAAAATCACAAGAAAATCACCAAGTACCATGGCCCCACTGGGAAGGTGACCCATCAGAAAAGTATTGCTAATGGAATTTTTTATATTTACTTTTTTTTACATTGATTTGGAAGCAGGTGTACAAGTACAGGTAACAGGAGCCTATACAGATTCCTGTAGATGTGCTTCATAGTAAACTGAAAAAGGAGAGCCCTACTTGTGCTCTTACAGGTTGGTGACTAGAAGGGTCCAACAAATATAAGATTATTACAGGTTGCAGTCTGTGGGAAACCTATATACGGTAGATGCACTGCAACAGGAGAAATGAAGTATTACTTAGTTGCTATTTAAATCTTTGGGCTGTTTCAGTAATGCATGGGAGTCTTGGGTCTTCCAGAGAGAGACATGGTCTCTGGTGTAGCTGTTCTGAGGAACCTCTCCTTTGACTTAGAATTCCATAATAAATATTTGAAAATAAAAAGTTTTGTCCAAAGATATATTTGTATCCCTATTCACAGAATAGGACATAAGTATTTGATCATGGGGGTCCAACTAAAGGGACCACCACAGATCATGAGGGGCTCCAGATTTCCCCAAATGAATGAAATAGCGGTAGAGCATGCACAAAGCCATTTCATTCATTCTCTTGGGGACCGCAGTATGCCACTCCATTTATTTGGGGACCTCAAGACCTTCCTGAGTTTTTGTGATTGGTGATAGTCCCAGCAGCCACACCTCCACTTATTCCCTATCCAGTGATGTTGACCCATCTAGTCATCCAACATCCAGTCAATCATTTGCTTTCATTTCATTAGCTGTACTAAGAAATGATCAGTTGCCATGTTACAATACAGTTATACACAGTCTAATAATACTATAATAAGAGAACCTTTCATTATTGTGAAATTTCTTCACCTGCCGGGCATCATCACAAAAGAGCTTTTTGGGTAAATATAGTTTACAATTATTTCATCAGGTAGTACAGCTCTGTGATTTAGTAGTATATTGTATTTTATCAGCAAAAAAAGTAAAGTATATCCACTACATATGTTTATACAATGAAATTCTCCTCTGAAAGTACTGCACTGCTGTAATTACTGTATTGGCAGCTGACATTTTCTTCAAAGCACAAAACCATACAATATCCTTTATAAAATACTATTACTGTACTTTCACTTGTATACTCTGTTTACTAGGGTCTTTCTACTTCCCACAATCACATTTTATTCTATCAGATCTCCCTTGTTAGTCTTGTAAGCAAACAGCAAGAAACAAACAACTTTGTATTAGAGAGAAAAATACTGGTGCTTAAAACAGAAGAAAGAGAAAAAAAACTGCAAGCAAATAGGTCAACAATATAAACAAATCAAAAATATAGAGGGAACAAACGACACCGTCGTGAAACCAAGGGAATAGGCCACAGGGTAATAAAGTCACAAGAACACAGCTCTTGAACAAGTCAGACATTACTAACAACATTAGGTTCTTTAGGCAGCGAGCTGGTGCAGAAGATGGAAATGGTAGTGGCCCTGATGAGGTGTTGTGTCTCTGTGTAGTCCCTCAGGCCGTTACTCCCTAGAGATCAGTGAAGTAGAAGTTTGAAGAATGAGGCCAGAAATGAACAGTCTCTTTTTGAAAAATTTAACTTGTGGTACATTCAAAAGCAGCGGATTCCAAGTGCAGTTTCTGGCACCAGTTAAGGAGATATGGAGACAAGTTGGATGGCTACAACGTAGCAGTTGTGGGAATAGATGTCCACTATTCAGTTCAGACTACAACTTTGACTGGCCTAGTGGTAGTTTTAGGCGATGGGTGTCTGAACCGTAATACCTCACTTTGCAGCAGTGTCTGAAATGCTGATCACTCTGCTGTCTTGTCTTCCAAGGATTTTCTTTAGGCAGGATTAAGTTGATCCCTTTGGAGAACCTTTACTAGGAACAGGAGCTCTGGAGTATGCTTCCTCTCCTGTCTCTCCCCCTCCTGGCAAGAAGTAGGGCCAGCCCACTCCTACCAAGAAAGGAGGAACAAGGTGGTTAGCCCTGTTCATTGCCAACCTTTGCCACTCATATCCTTAACTGGAACAAACAGCCCAAAACATATATATAATATACAATATATAACAATACATAACACATATATTTACAATTGTAGTACCTTCAGGTACTACATTTACACAGGAAGGCACAGTATTTAAATGCCTCTCAGCAATGCAACTCACACCAACATAGTAAGATCCAGTAAGCTGGTTGATGGTGGTGACTTCTCCTTCATGGATATCCAAAAATCCACAAAGTGACTTCTCCTCTCCACATTCTCAGGTCTCTCACTGTTGGGCCATTTTGCATTTATTTTCCTCTCTCACTCTCTGAGTGCGTCTTAGGCTCAGCCCAATCCACACAAACCTGTGCTACTTTTCTCTACCCTCTCTATCCACCTTGCTTTGGTGGTTGTATCACTGGCCCTTCCTCTCTGGCCAATTCCTCAGTCTCACTCTGGGGTGAATTTGATGAGACATTAGTGGAGCAAAAAGTCATACACAGAAGGAACATCTACAGGTAGGGTTTACTACTGGATCCTGTTGACTCGATGAGGTTAAAAAGGAGACCTTTAGGTCTTACAAGCTGCTGAGCACTTTGGAACTACCTAATTGTCTGACCTCTAGGCTATTACTGTGTCCTATCATTTAAAAAACATTGCAATTATAGTGGTACAATTCAGATGTGATATGTGACATCTCGATGGTACAATGTTGCTTCCAGAACTTTACCCATGTATGAGGCAGTTCATTTTTGTTTACAGCAATCTTTTGGAAATGTTTTTAGGTACTATTGTACAGTCATGGCCAAAAGTTTTGAGAATGACACAAATATTATATTTTCACATGATCTGCTGCCCTCTGGTTTTTATGTGTGTTTGTCAGATGTTTTATCACATACAGAAATATAATTGCAATCATATTATGAGTAACAAAAGCTTATATTGACAGTTAGAATGAGTTAATGCAGCAAGTCAATATTTGCAGTGTTGACCCTTCTTCTTCAATTCTCCCTGGCATGCTCTCAATCAACTTCTGGACCAAATCCTGACTGATAGCAGTCCATTCTTGTACAATCAATGCTTGCATTTTGTCAGAATTTGTAGGTTTTTGTTTGTCCACCCGTCTCTTGATGATTGACCACAAGTTCTCAATGGGATTAAGATCTGGGGAGTTTCCAGGCCATAGACCCAAAATCTCTATGTTTTGTTCCCTGTGCCATTTAGTTATCACCTTTGCTTTATGGCAAGGTGCTCCATCATGCTGGAAAAGGCATTGTTGATCGCCAAACTGCTCTTGGACGGTTGGGAGAAGTTGCTCTAGGAGGACATTCTGGTACCATTCTTTATTCATGGCTGTGTTTTTAGGCAAGACTGTGAGAGAGCTGATTCCCTTGGCTGAGAAGCAACCCCACACATGAATGGTTTCAGGATGCTTTACAGTTGGCATGAGACAAGACTGGTGGTAGCGCTCACCTTGTCTTCTCCGAATAAGCTGTTTTCCAGATGTCCTAAACAATCGAAAAGGGGATTCATCAGAGAAAATGACTTTACCCCAGTCCTCAGCAGTCCACTCCCTGTACCTTTTGCAGAATATCAGTCTGTCCCTGATGTTTTTTCTGGAGAGAAGTGGCTTCTTTGCTGCCCTCCTTGAGACCAGGCCTTGCTCCAAGAGTCTCCGCCTCACAGTGCGTGCATATGCACTCACACCTGCCTGCTACCATTCCTGAGCAAGCTCTGCACTGCTGGTAGCCCGATCCCGCAGCTGAAACACTTTTAAGAGACGGTCCTGGCGCTTGCTGGTCTTTCTTGGGCGTCCTGGAGCCTTTTTGGCAACAATGGAACCTCTCTCCTTGAAGTTCTTGATGATGCGATAGATTGTTGACTGAGGTGCAATCTTTCTAGCTGCGATACTCTTCCCTGTTAGGCCATTTTTGTGCAGTGCAATGATGACTGCACGTGTTTCTTTAGAGATAACCATGGTTAACAGAAGAGAAACAATGATGCCAAGCACCAGCCTCCTTTTAAAGTGTCCAGTGGTGTCATTCTTACTTAATCATGACAATTTGATCTCCAGCCCTGTCCTCATCAACACCCACACCTGTGTTAATGGAGCAATCACTGAAACGATGTTAGCTGGTCCTTTTAAGGCAGGGCTGCAATGATGTTGAAATGTGTTTTGGGGGATAAAGTTCATTTTCTAGGCAAATATTGACTTTGCAAGTAATTGCTGTTAAGCTGATCACTCTTTATAACGTTCTGGAGTATATGCAAATTGCCATTATAAAAACTGAAGCAGTAGACTTTGTAAAAATTAATATTTGTATCATTCTCAAAACTTTTGGCCATGACTGTACAGAGCAGGGTATCAATGAGGTGATGTTTTTGCAGTAGCAGCTTCTAAGTTGTAAGGTCTTAAGTATAGTTTACAAAAATTCGATTCATCTGCTTCGCCAAATTTCACAAAGAAATTCGCTTTGTGATGAATTAATTTGTCACGAAGCGCATTTCTTTGCAAGTAGCAGCCACAATGAGTGGGGAACGGCGATTCGTATCAAAGTCCACTTTGGATACTTTGATTTACTCAACCCAAGCATAGTCAAGTCTACGAGTAGAGGTGAATGCCTTGCATAGATGATCAGGTGCTTGCTTGAATGGCATTACTGTGACAGCCTTGAGAAATCGTAAGACTTGAGATAGACACAAAAACTCCACATAGATTTCCTTTCTCCCCTTAACAGCTGCTACCCTGCTATGGAGGAATTGGAAGGAAAACTGGAAACAATTCTCCACTGGTGTTTAATATGTTTCCAGTATGCAAGAGTATGCAAACTGTGAACATACGGAGCCTCATACAGAGTATGTATCTATATTAGTTCATGCTGTGGTGAGAGGAAGATTCCCACTGCACACAACTGCAATGCCGTCTTAATAGAATTTATATCTATTTATACAAGTTTCCAGAAATTAGATTATTTTGAGTCTCTGGGTGGTTATCTAAATGAAAACAAGTCTGTTTGTCTATGTAAGTTACTCCCTTAAGCATCTGTTTGGAAGTGAGACGAGGAAATGATGACTAGGTGGCACTTAGCTGTTATCAATACAGCAGGAAAAGGAGAGAAAAGGAAAGTCTAGACTATGTCATAAGCAATTCATATTCTGTATGGTTCTTTCAGCTGAATGACTACAGTGATCTAAAAACAAAAATAGTGCTGCTACTACTGTGTGTGGTCTACTCATAGTCTACAGATCCAGCGTGCTGTGGTAGTATCGGTAACAGTGGTGTATATAGAGAAGTAAGGGGCTCATAGCAAGCATCAAACCAGCACCCCCACCCCACACACAGAAGGGTTTCTGCCTAAACCTCTTTCAATGACCCTTGGGACATTTTTTTCACTGACTCATTTGCTAAAAGCTGTTTCTTTAGAGGGTAGAGTCCTGACCAAGTTTTCACCTCCAGTAGAAGAGGAGATAATCCCAACTAAGAATGGCCCCTCTTGCCCTGGGCTCCATAGCAGTCGCATGGTCTGCCACTATGGTAGTTACGCCCCTGATCGGTAACATGTACTATAAACCACATACTATAGTAGCATCTGCTGGAGCTTTTGGTAGCAGCCCATCAGCATTCACAGGCTATCCTCAGCATGTTGGAGGAAAAGGGCAGAATTGAAATAACAGGACTTGGTTACCTTCAGATGCTGTGGCCAGCATGGTGGGGGATAATGGCAACATGACAGACACAGACCCAGGTTACCTCTGGCGCTGGTGAGCTGGAGTTACTGTTCTTTCACTAAGGTCTTGGAAGCATCATTATCCTGGAGATCATAGAGTTGAACAGTCAATGGTGTCATTGCCCAAACCTGGTCAATCGCAGCAGTCTGGTACTCAGCATCACACTATCCAGGAGTCATAACACTCAGGAGACCACCCTTCTGCATGGCTCTGGTCCAACACCAAGAACATTGCATCTATCCATAATGAGATAGGTGGCTACAGGGCAAATTACACCACAATTACTGTATAATAGAAGTTCCATTTATAGTGATATTGGTATGGTAGACCACATGCTATAGTAACAGTAAATTAAGTGTCCAGTCTAGATGTCCACAAACATTGCATATTTGTAACACAGACTGGATTCTGATCTTTAAGCCAAAAGAAATGTACCTAGATAAACATTTTTTTTTACTGGAATGATGGAGTGCAGCCACTAGAGCATTAGCTGTGTGCATAGTATATAGCACTATTATCCTGCCTCCAGCAATCAACAGAGTTGTTGTGATAATGAGATGACTCTGATCATGATGTCCCTGTCTATACAGCAAAGCTGACATGTCTGCTATGGAGAATCGGAAGCTTCATTTTATTGTCAGTGCTCCAAGCACCAGTGTGAAAACTTCAATATTTTAAGATGTTTTTACGTGGATAGGAACATATAGAAACTCAATCAAAAATAAAAAAAGAAAACCTACAAAAAGAATTTGAATGTGAATGTCAATTTCTGAAGATGAATCAACTTCATAATTAGCTTCTAAAGACTGACTGAATCTGCCCTGTTCAAAATTAACCTTACTATATACTATATTACAGTATATCTGTATGTTGACTCTTGCTACAATAGTGTTGACGTCATCACAAAGTTTCCTCAAAAACATAATCAAAGCAGATTAGTTAAGTTTGATTAAATATATCTACCTAAACCATATGACAATGTCAGACACTAGAACTCCATGGAAACACAGTCATGTCATCTTAATGGAGAAGACTTGGAACAATGATGAATCTTCTAAGAGAAGCCTGCTGGCCAAAATGACTTCAAAGAAGCAGCAACAACTGGAAATCACAGAAAATCACTTAAGAACACTTAAATAGCCACAGGACTTTCTAACTTCATCTAAGGTCACTGTTTTTGACTTCACAACATGAAAGGGAATAGGGGCAAAAATAGCAAAGGGTACTCTGTGGACAACACAGCATCTTCTGTCTATGTCTGCATGGGGAATGAGATACAGATATGTTATAAGCATCTTCATCATGTTTGTCTGTAAGATACTATCCTCTTATATGTTATTATTCTTTTGTCTTATTTTACTCAAAAATATATAACAGAAATAAAATGAATTTAGAAACAATGTGTACAAACGCAGTTACATTTGACGAGCATTTTCAAGTGCTTCGAGTAAAGCAATATTGACCCTTGGATTTCTGCTGTGGAACTGTTTGTCATGCTGCAGACCTTCATGTGGATTAACCCCATTCAATGGGGCTTATAAAACTTGTGTGGCTACTCACCATGGTTTCCACACATAATTCATGCGTAGTCTTGTTTTTTCCTCTGCAACTTAGATTTCAAAATGATGGGAGGCAAAATAAGAAAAAAAAAAGTTCACATGGATTACTGCACAGAATACACATGTGAATCTGCATGGAATGTCCGCCCCCCATGTGCCGGGCCTCTCACACGGAATATACTTACCTGGCTCCCCGCGCCTCTCCTGGTCCCCGCACCACCACTGCTGCTTCTCTCTGTACACGGACGAAAACATCCGGTGTCGGGGGGGAAGCAGCCAATGGCAGGTGGGGACGAGCCTCCCTAGCATCGCGGGTGACTAACATACTCTTACTTGCATACTTATAAACTGTACAAGCTTTGCAACAGCTTTTTTGGGAAAAAAACTGGAACAATTGGACAACCTCTGCAGCCAAAATATACACTTCTAGTGACATCAAAAATTATGCCTATTGTGTGCACACTTATAAACTGTAGAAGCTTACCAACAGGTTCTTGGGGAAAAAAGACACAATTCAACAACCCCTGAGACCAAAATATACTGTTTTTGTCGAGGCACTAAATATGCTTATTTCTACACTTATATATTATCGAAGTTGAGCAATGAGTATTGGGGGGGGGGGGGGGGGGCACAATTGGACAACCCCTGCAGCCAAAATATACATTTTTGGTTTCAATGGAACAATATACTTATTTTATGGACATGTATAAACTGTAGAAGCTTGGCAACAGGTTTTAGAAACAAGCCTGGGGACCAACATGTACACTGCTGTTGCTAACACATGAAAATTAAAGTGTCGACGACCCAGATAGGGAGGTTGGCCCTGACTGCAGCAGACAGTGGTAGGTTGTGTTAAAATAGGGGTTAGTGTCTCTTCCTTCGTGAAGTGGTTAACAGTGGTGGTCAGTTCTATATGAAGCCACTCCCTAGTCTACCCCGCCCTCCTTGAATTGCAATACTGAGCCTGCCCAGGTATTCATGTCCCTGCCCCCTTGGGAGCTAATAAAAAGGGGATGTGCATTACCAGGAGCCTCTTTCTCCTGATCTCTGACTGGGAACTGTACCCACTTCAGCCATGTTCGATGAAGGTGCTTTGATGAAGATGCTGCGCTCCAAACTTCAGTCTGAGGTAGAGGGTTTTCTTGCTCGCCTTGTGGCTTGGCTTGGAGAGCCTTCTTCTTTTGCTGTACAGCCTGCCCCTTCGGCTGCTGGAATGGGAGGCTGGCGGACTGCACAACATACCTGCTCTCCTGCTATAGAGTCTCCTTTTAAAGGGGTTGTGACAAATATGAAAGTTATCTCCTATGTAATGGATGCATGAGCACTATAAACCCTTCACTGTGCCGATTAGTGAGCATCCTGGAGGTTGCTACCCCAGTCATGGACTCATTTGAACACTGATGCTCGCAGTAGCTTTGTCTGTGTAGGTGGTTTTATTCTATTATAAAATGTCATACTCTCAGCAGATAGAAATGTGTTGCACTTATTTTCCAAGCAATGAATTTTTCACGTCTGCTAGATGATGTTACCTGGTGACACCAATCTCCTGCAAAGCTCACCTATGCTTGGCATGCTTGTGTCTCTTCCGGTTGTTCTAGTGTGGCCTCTTGTTCCATCATTTTTCCTTCTCTAGGTTTATTACAATTTCCTTGTTGAGCTTAGCAGAGCAGGCCCTGGACTATATGTGCGTGGGAGAGGATATATTTTATGCTGTCTCTACGCTTTCCTGCCATGTAAGTGGCTGTTTTGAAGAATATTTTTCTACTTTATAAAGGAACGCATTTGCAAAGTCTGCTGTTTTTATAAACACAGTTGGAGAATGTTATCTGTACCATGATAAGACGATAAGCCTTTCCAAGCCTAGCTGACAGTGTTAATTTTCCTGCTGTTATTGCAATTCTTAATCTACACAGATACAGGTAAACACTTACTTTTAATGCAAAATTGTTTCAAACTCAAATAGAGCTGGGCCAGGAAAATGCCACTAAAAGACAATGGGGCTATTTTTTTTGGGACACAAGGGTATATATATTCAGCAAGCCCTTCAGAAGCCGGTACAGAGGATGGAAGTGGTAGTGGCCCTAGTGGCTCCCTGGCGTGTGAACATGTGATGTGAAGGAACCATGCAGAGATTATAGAACAAAGAACTTCTTTTTTTACTGAGCACAAAAACTAATAGCAGCACATCCAGCAACAGTTCATACAAAGTGGAATTCTCTCCTACCAGATGATGGATTATGGTGGCTGGAAATGTGGCAGAAGATGACACTCAGGCGTTTACGAGCGGACAATGTCTCTATCTTAATTCCCTTCGCTAAGGCTGTAGTCTGGCACCCACAGCTATTAGTGTCCACTTTACAATGCAGACTTCTAGCTATGTCTGTTCTGAACTGCGGTGATGGTGTCTTAACTAGAGATGAGCGAGCAGTGCTCGTTACGAGCACTGTAGCGCTCGGCTCCCGTGTGAAATGTCCGCAGGCATTGCGGATCCGTCCTCAGCTGCATGTAAGTCAATGAGGACGGATCATTTGGTATGACACTCATACCAAACGGTTCCTTCCTCCTCACCCGACTGAAAGTCAGTGGGGACGGAATCGTTTGGTATGAGTGTCATACCAAACGATCCGTCCTCATTGACTTACATGCAGCTGAGGACGGATCCGCAATGCCTGTGGGCATTTGTTCGCACGGGAGACGAGCGATACAGTGCTCGTAACGAGCACGTTCGCTCATCTCTACCTTCCATGTTTCCCACCATTTACCAAGTACGCCGTAGTTTACAGATCGTCTGTAGCTCTCTGGACCAGTTGTCCTACTACATGAGCTGCCTCTGTGGTCATAATGGCCTGGAGGAGCAGGAGATGGATCACATAATTCCTCACTGCTCACTTTCCTCTCTACGACTCACTCTAACTAGCTTTGCCCCTACCTTGGCAGGAAGTCAGACCAACCAACTCCTACCAAGAGGGGAGGAATGGGATAGTAAGTCCCATTCCTGTTGCCAAACACTGCCAACTGTACCCCATCTGGCAGATGAACAAAATGTATAGCATATCATTACATTGCAAACCATTGCAGTTACAATAGTAGTACCCCCAGTTCAGGGGTACTACATATACTGTAGAGTTAGACTTTGTGGCAACTGAATTTCCCATGGAGGGCAGAAGCCTTGACAAGAGGTGGCCTTATACCCTTGATAACATATGCAACCCATAGAGAGACATGTTGTCCTCCTGCAGCTGGAGGCAATCAAGTGCCTGGATGACATTATATGGAAGGATGTGTTATGTATGCAAGGATGAGAACATTTCTTAAAATTCTGATTTGAACCAAAGGTGTAGCTCTACATCTGCATCCCCTAGAGCTACACCTTTGGTTCAAATAAGAATTAAAAAAAAATTCTCATCTTGTATTCATGGGTAATTTGATTAAAGCTTGAAAAACTATAAAATATTTTTTATGTGAAGTTTCTTGGGACAAAGTGTCAATCACTCAGTCACCTAGACATACATGCCGGAAGTCACTCTTCAGTTTACTGATGCTTCTGAAACCATATTGATCTCTCTATTTCATTTCCAGTTACATAATGCCATTTCCAAAGGATTTCTAGACTTTCACCGACGTCGCGTATATACTGTATGCCTGGCTTTGCTTCCTTCCGACCCTCTCAATGTGCAGAGCATTATTTATTTTGTCATATTACTAGATGGATCTGCATTAGTTCAGACATGCCTTGAATATGTGTGAGAGCATAAAGGGGGAGGCAGGAGGTGGACTTGGCATGCTTAGTAGCTACTAGGGAGGTGTGCTGGATGTATCTAAAACTGTCATAGAGATTAGCGCCTGGAAAGGTTATCGACACATAAAAATGCTGCAAACTGGAAGTGTAGCTTGTAAACAAATGGGCACACATGGGAGCTTCAAAGGCTATGTACACCTTCAGGGATACATTTTTATTGTTGCACTGTACCCATTTTGAGCTAAAAATAATTATTTTAATTGGTCTTTATCAAAAATATAGAGCCCTTTTTTCTGAACATGACTGAGATGCTCTAGTAGCAGAGTCTGAATTTTCTCCCTGCTCCATCAGCCATCTCACCTGATGGCCTCCTTATCTACTCTCTGACATTATAAACACTCATTATAGCTCAGTTCTTATCTTACTGATCAGAATGTGGCTTATATAAGTATTTATGACCTCTTAGTAAATTAAAGATAAGGTTTATTAGATGCACAAAGTGATTCACACAGCTAGACAAACAGTTAAAGGGGTTGGCCGGGTTTAAGGCTGAACCCAGACATAAGCGCCCCTTCACTCCTTTAATATGTAGGATAAGAGCATTGAAGAATTTTCTTGCCCCAATGCTCCCCTTGCCTTGCATTGCATCATGCAGGGCATGGCCTGTTTGTTGTGAGTTGGTGATGTACCGGGCTGTACAACAGTATGCTAGATGGAGACTTCCACCTAGCAGGGAGCCCGGTGACATCACCGGCTCAAATGGGCAGTGTAGAGCGCTGTCCTGGGTAGTTTTAGAAGCGGGTGCTAGTGAACAGTGCTATACACCTCCCACTTGAGCCGGTGATGTCACTGGACTCCCTGCTAAGCGGAAGTCTCCACCTAGCATAGTGTTGTGAAGCCTGGTATGTCACCGACGACACAAGAAACAGGCTTTGCCCTGCGCAATGTAGCGCAAAGCAAGGGAAGCATTGGGGCAAAAAAATTCTCTGATGCTCAGCTCACCTGTACCTGGACAACCCCTTTAGCTCTTTGTGACAGAATGACTCAATATTTTTAATAAAGACCAATTGAAAAAATTATTTTTAGCAGTCGGAACGTTTATTGAGTTGTGCTCTTTTGTGGATTGAGTTACATAAATACTTTGACTGCATTACAGAATACAAGGTTGACACATCACACAATAGCCTATTGGATTAGCGTCATGTTCTACCTACCTATCCATGGATGCAGTGCAAACTGTGAATGGACTGTAGCCCTGAACTGCAATAACATTATATTGTTTGCACTGTCCTCCTAGACACTGCTAGTGGCTGAGAAGTGCATATTTTATAAGGATTTATATGTCTTGACGTATTTCTGATTTTTCATAACATTTTGCATGGTCTTACCATCCCTTGCATAGAAATACCGTAATGTAGCTTTATATCTGTATTGCAGAATGAACTATGGGTTAACCAAAATAATGTGTTCTAGAAGGAGATAATAGTTACATTTGGCCTTCCCCCTCTTTGTACTCTAGAGTTAGGACAGTTGTTTCTAGGAAGGTAATGAAGTAACTTCATTTTAGCCAGTCCAGTCAATTAGTTTGTCAGTCACTGAACCCCAGTGGGCTCTGTGTAGCTGAAAGGCAGTGCATGGTATCATCTATGAAGAGAAGCACCTTGGATATTGGGCTTTGTGCCACTTTAATGGGTTCAAAAGCTTCCATCCCCCAATCATATTAGTCTGCAGCTTGCATTGCTGCTTATGAATCTGGACTCTAGGTGGAATCGTAATGAAACTTGGATTTGTTGTGCACTCTTCAGCTGGAACTGTAAGGAATGGTAATTTAAGAAATTACATCTCAGAAGACATTGGAAAGCCTTGTTACAGCCAAGCCAAACATTGTTGGAACTATTTTGCCATGACTGTGTGTCTCCATAGTGTGTGGAAGTATTTTGCATCTTTCTGTTCAGTAACTTCTCTAAGTGAAGTGTTCTACATTACGTACTTCAGTCTCCTGCCTATCATTCACACCTCAACATCTAAGGCACCCCACCTTCCATCAGCCAGGAGACATTGCACAGGTTGTGATCTTCTACTCCCAACATTCAGTGCGACTCACACTCCACTGTGCCATTCCTGGGAATGATGGAGTAGGACCCACCACTGTGAGTACTGTGACAACCACTACCACCTATACCACTACCTACCACTTCTATCCCCCTCTCCATGCTCCTCCTGCATTGCTGCAATTTTATTAGGACAATAAAAACTACTTTGACTTTGCAACATTGTAACAGCAAAATTTGAATGCAGCTGCAACAATGTTTTCTTGGGCACCAGAGGTGATTGATGTCAATGGTTCTTACATGTTTTTCAATAAACATGTAAGAAAAACATTTTGTGAAATAACACTTGCTTATAGTGTTGAGCGAACTTGTGTTTTAAGTTCGGCGTCCAAGGTTCGGGCTATCGGAGAATCTCATTATGGATTCCGCTACCACAGACCATAACGGAATTCTATGACGGCGTGCATCACGGAAGCCTATAAGAGGCATTCCGTCATAATAGAAGTCCACCCGAACCTTGAATGCCAAACTTAAAGGGCTATTCCCATCATAGACAATGGGGGCATATCGCTAGGATATGCCCCATTGTCTGATAGGTGCAGGTCCCACTGCTGGCACCCGCACCTATAGCGAGAACGGAGCAGGGAGTGCTGCGCCTGGAGGACCCTGGGTATCCTAGGGCCCGGTCACCACCAGACACAGCTCCCTGCTGCTCCCATAGAAATGAATGGGAGCGCACCGCGCATGCGCGGCCACCGCTCCCATTCATTTCTATGGAGCCGACGGAAATAGCCGAGCCAGCGCTCTGCTATTTTTGGCGGCCCCAGAGAATAACATGCAGTGTGCCCTCCGTTCTTTTCCCTGCTCAGTTCTTGATATAGGTGTGGGCCCCAGAGGTGGGACCTGCACCTATCAGACAATGGGGCATATCCTAGCGATTTGCCCCCATTGTCTAAGATGGGAATAACCCTTTAAAACACAAGTTCGCTCAACACTACTTGCTAATTACCTTCCCAACATCAGACATGCTCCATATGTGTCAGCTTGTGCCAATTGGCAAATTGGCACTTGGAATACAAACGTAGCCGAGCTAAACATGATGGTTAATGCGTTAAACAATGCTGTGTTATCAGAGTCAGCTCGGCTACATCTGTAGCTGTACTTTTTGCAACTGTAAATGAAAAATTAGAATGACTTTACCGGTGGTTGTACATTAGCAATAATATAAAGTACATTGCTTCAAATGCAGCTGGCAGCACTGCTGTTTAATCCTTTCTGCCGTGGAGCTAGTCCAATGACACTTCAGGATATATTGCGCACATTAACAAATTGTAGCACATTGTGAGAAATACAATGTGACGTTTGAGACTCATGTACCAGACTCGGAGAGAGCCATATGAGACTTGAGGTTCGGCTCTGTGACAGTTGACAAAAATGTGCACGCACATACCAAAAGCTACGTAGGAATCATTTGTGTACCCACACACTGAGCACAGCCCACATTAGCTGTGCACGTCACCAATCACATTGACAGGCAAATGAGTACGTCACACTGGGAGCCAGGCATGAAGAAAGATAGAAGAGCGGAACATGGCTGACACTGGAGGCGGCGGCAGCCCATCCATACATTCGGCATGAGGCATTGTTAATATCCTGGCATTAAATCAGGCACAATTCCCTTCCATGATTTGGTAATTAAAATATCTTTTCTCCAATTAGTGCCCTTATAGTTAAGGGAATAATCCACTGGCGGTACTCATTTTTTAAACAGCCGTTTAGAAATCAAGCCTGTTGTGGAGAATGAAGTATGAATTTCTCACGGGCTGGAAAACAGCCAGCCTTTATATAAAGGAATTCTTTTATTTACTTCACTCACTAAATGTGTCTTTTTCTGCCAAAAATGGACAGCGATGCTAGTGAAGTGAAGACTCATGGTGTGAACTGAAGCAGGCTTTACAGCTGTTGATTTTCAACCATCCTGAGCATGCCTGCAGCTGGAGACAGAAAAAACTGGAAGGGACTGGGGTAATGTGTTGGACCTGCAAATTGTTAAAAGGCACCATTAAAATAACCAAAAAGTGAACCAGATGTATGGACGATCGGACAATATTTTGGGTTTTACTCTCACATGAGTAAAAAAATTGCAAACATGGAGCGTAGTTGTGACGATGGATCTCATCTATGATGTCTTTCTCGTGTGTAGAACATTTCTTGCCACTACATTGGGCAATGTTTTTTACTCCAAAATTGTTGCATAAAAATTTCCACAATTATGGAAATAATAAAGACAGTTGTGTGAAATAGAATGAAATTCAGTAACATGTAGATGGCCAATGGAAAACACCAATGTTCTGGCCAGGGATGTAGGTACAGGTCATGCAGAGGTAGCAGTTGCAACCTGGTTATAAATATGTACTCATTTGAAAACAATCTATTGACAAAAAAAAAATAAAAAACTGCAGCAAGATAGAAATGTTGCATTGCTGCATGGATCTGCAGTTATTTTTAAGGCAGATATGCACTGTAAATGATTACAGGTGTGGTCCAATTAGACACTGGGTATTGTCAAAAGAGGGCATACAAGTGCTTCTCCCACTGCCCTATACAAAGGCTTTCAGAGGCTACTTTTAGGTAGTGTACCTCTTGGTGGGAGATTGTTGACTGCTAAACATATCTTTACAGCACATTAAAACACATTTGGCCCCGTTGACAGACTTTGAGAGGGGGTGCATCATTGGACTGAAAGAAGCAGGATGGTTGTTTCAATGAATTGCCACCATCTAGGACATACTGGTGTAGCTGTTAGGAGGTGTTGTGAGCAGTGGCTATTTGAGGGCACACACGCAGCACAGAATTGATCTACTGACCAACATAAGCAGCTCCCACTGTTTCATTGTCCACCATCAAGACACAGGTGGCTCCTTCATTACACACCCGTGTCATTGCCAGAACCATATCCAAGAGCTTAGCAGAACGAAATTTGGTGTCACAGCCCATTACGTGTCCTGCCATTGAAACCAAACTACCATCAGCTTTGTTTGCTGTGGTATTGCGAATGAGAAACCTGGACTGTTATGGACTAAAACATTATCATCTTTAGTGACAAATGCAGGTTCTGTTTTGGATCCTATGATGGATGGGTTGGAGTTTGGAGGCCTCATGGTGAGTGATTCAGTCCTGCCTTTGCTGTTGAGTGACCTACTGCTCCAACTGCTGGTGTAATTATTTGGGGACCCATCACATATGACAGTTGGTCACCCCTAGTAGTGATTTGAGGGATACTAACAGCTAAGTACTGTGCAGGACATCCTGTGGTTACGTATGTTGCCTCTCACGGCAGGCCTTCCAACTGGCATTTTAATAAGGGATAATGTTCACCCACACACAGCAAAAGTTTTCCAGGAATGTCTTCACCAGATTTCAACATTTTTTTGTCCTGTCTAGCAACTAGATTGATCACCAATCAAGCATTTATGGGACCAGCTGGGACGTCAGCTTCAGGATCCTACAAGTGTGCAGGATCTACAGACCCTGTTGCAATATCTGAGGGCAAATATAGCACAGATTACCATAAAGTACATGCATACCTCCATGTCCAACCATATCTCATCTTGTATCCAACCTGGAGGCAGCTGAAGAGGGCTTTAGTTTCATATTCAGCAAACAATGTGTAACATTTGATACATTTTATGCAAAGTATGCCAAAGCAAACTCAAGCAAAACTGATTTCAAAATTTTTCATTATGGTAAATTCATCCCTTTTTATTTAATTGTCAGCCAGATGTATTGTTGGGGTGGGGTTTAATTTTTAGCCATATTAACCACATATTATTATATACATATACATATTATTTACAAAAGTCACATATGAGGTGATGCAGGAGAACACCATACTGCCTGGTTCTCCTACAGAAGAGGCTGAAGTGCATGCACAGTTTCTTTGACATTTTTAAGACGTCTTGCAGTTGGGTGGAAGACTTCAGGAACCAGGTGACAACCAGATTGAAGAAATGCCCCATGCAGGGTGCATGGGTCATCCCTTCCCGACACAGTGCAGACAAAATGTTGTTTCCATTATTAGTGACCATGGTTCCTATCTCCAGTTGGCGAGGAGACAGCTAGGATTTGATTTCTTGGTTGATGACATGGAGCAGTTCCTCACTGGTGTGACTCTGTTCGCCCAGGCTGACCAGGTGTAAAAACACATGACAACGCAGTGCTTTGCATTGGTGTTATGATGGAGGACCATTCTGTACTGTGCCTACAGCGGAGGCTGAGGACAAGGTGGAGGATGAAGAGGCAGAGGAGGACATTGGCACAGAAATCCCACAATTAAAATATGTAGGTGGCATCAGTTCTCTGAAATGTTCAGATTCCACAATAAGGAAAGGGAGGGACTGTAATAACAGCAACTTGGTCAGGTACACGTCCAGATTCTACACCATGAGATGAGTTCATGCATATTGTTATCTCTTTGCGGTGATCGATTGCTAGTGAAACATGTGACAAGGAGGAGGGGGAGCATCAGGAGCAATATATGAAGGGAGGAAGCAACAGCTTCCTTCTGCTGAGGTTGAGAAGCCCTGACTGCTGGAGAAAGGGTGTGGGCCGCTGTGAGATGCAGCAGTTGCTACGTCAGGCTGTACCACTACATTGGTGCCACGGTTTCCCCAGACCACTTTATGGTGACGTTCCATGTGTTGACACAGGTGCCAACATTAACACCCTGACTTTGCTTCATCTTCTGCCCACATACCCTGCATAACGCCATGCTAACAGCCTCCAGCAACTTGATAAAAAATTCCCACACTGCTGAGTATTGCATTTTACCCCCACCTCTCCTTGCTGACTGCCTGCCACTGCTTTTATGCACCCATGCACTGCTAGTTGTTTTCTGACACGTAAGCTCCTGAGTAGCAGAAGGTCTACCCTCGGCATGTTTGGCTCCAGATCTCCCACAACTTCCACCCTGCTGGCTCATTGGCACACTGCCACCCTGCTGCTGTCTCATGGGCCTGCTGCCACCCTCACTCCCTGTTGATGATGATACCCCCTCTTCACCCGGCTCCCATGTGCGATTGGCTACTGTCAAATGTGCGTCCACTACTGTCCTATCATCACTTATGTCACCCTCACCAGTCTCATGGCCACATCCCTGACTATTCGCAACATGTGCTGCCACCCGACTGTCATCATCGCTAGCTGCACGCCTAACGGAGGACACAGCAAATCCCTCCTCCAAGTCTGTCCTGGCCTGCAGCTAACTGTCTTTACTAAGCTGGTCCTTGCTGAAAAGTGGAGCAGAGCCAGCAGCATGGATTATTTCCTGTGTATACGGAGCAGCAAAAGAAAGAGGTAGTTGCAGGACAGGTGAGGGCACAGAGATTGTTCCTGTACCATGCCAACTAAGTGTGGTGTCAGAGGAACCCACTGATTTCTGGCTGTGTGTGTCTGACGTCAATTAAGATGATGTTGAAGAGATGATCACTATTCCAGTACAGCTGAATTGTTGGTCAAAACATGACCGCTGTATGACAGTGGCAGCTCTGGTCTGTTGCTATAGCTGCTGCTACCACCACCCCTTCTTCTGAGTCTGATACACAATAAGTCTATGTATAACAGGACAGATTAATTATAAATGGCACACTACTTGAACTAGATAAACACACCTATACACTCACCGGCCACTTTATTAGGTACACCTGTCCAACTGCTCGTTAACACTTAATTTCTAATCAGCCAATCACATGGCGGCAACTCAGTGCATTTAGGCATGTAGACATGGTCAAGACAATCTCCTGCAGTTCAAACCGAGCATCAGTATGGGGAAGAAAGGTGATTTGAGTGCCTTTGAACGTGGCATGGTTGTTGGTGCCAGAAGGGCTGGTCTGAGTATTTCAGAAACTGCTGATCTACTGGGATTTTCACGCACAACCATCTCTAGGGTTTACAGAGAATGGTCCGAAAAAGAAAAAACATCCAGTGAGCGGCAGTTCTGTGGGCGGAAATGCCTTGTTGATGCCAGAGGTCAGAGGAGAATGGGCAGACTGGTTCGAGCTGATAGAAAGGCAACAGTGACTCAAATTGCCACCCGTTACAACCAAGGTAGGCAGAAGAGCATCTCTGAACGCACAGTACGTCGAACTTTGAGGCAGATGGGCTACAGCAGCAGAAGACCACACCGGGTGCCACTCCTTTCAGCTAAGAACAGGAAACTGAGGCTACAATTTGCACAAGCTCATCGAAATTGGACAGTAGAAGATTGGAAAAACGTTGCCTGGTCTAATGAGTCTCGATTTCTGCTGCGACATTCGGATGGTAGGGTCAGAATTTGGCGTCAATAACAAGCATGGATCCATCCTGCCTTGTATCAACGGTTCAAGCTGGTGGTAGTGGTGTCATGGTGTGGGGAATATTTTCTTGGCACTCTTTGGTCCCCTTGGTACCAATTGAGCATTGTTGCAACGCCACAGCCTACCTGAGTATTGTTGCTGACCATGTCCATCCCTTTATGACCACAATGTACCCAACATCTGATGGCTACTTTCAGCAGGATAATGCGCCATGTCATAAAGCTGGAATCATCTCAGACTGGTTTCTTGAACATGACAATGAGTTCACTGTACTCAAATGGCCTCCACAGTCACCAGATCTCAATCCAATAGAGCATCTTTGGGATGTGGTGGAATGGGAGATTCGCATCATGGATGTGCAGCCGACAAATCTGCGGCAACTGTGTGATGCCATCATGTCAATATGGACCAAAATCTCTGAGGAATGCTTCCAGCACCTTGTTGAATCTATGCCACGAAGAATTGAGGCAGTTCTGAAGGCAAAAGGGGGTCCAACCCGTTACTAGCATGGTGTACCTAATAAAGTGGCCGGTGAGTGTATATTACACTGCTTGTTGACAATGAGTCTGATGCACAGAAAATTTATGTATAACAGAAGGGTGCAGCAGATGAACAATATTCATAGGGTGATTACCAGGGGCAGACTGGGAACTCAAAGTGGCCCTGGAAAAAAATACTAAAAGTGTCCCCTGTTTTGTAGTTGGGTCCAAATTGATGGAAGGCAGGCCCAGCAATACCATATTGTGGCACATTATACCACCCCAACAGAGCCAAATACCATTGTGCATCACAAAATACTGCCAGCAGCACAAAATACATCCCCAAAAACCTCTACTGGCCGGCCATGAGGAGGGCTCGGGTGGCCCCCTGAAAGTTTCCCTGTAAGGTCTATATCCAATCTGCCCCTGGTGATTACACTGAGCCTGCACTGTCCCTGCAGTCTCCTTATGCTCTCCCTACAGTGTCTATACAATCTCTCTAAGATCTCCCTACACTGTCCCTGCACTTTCCCTATCCAATATTCTATAATTAAAAGCTTTGGAAAACACTGACTTTAGTGCTTGTCATGTCTATTCCTATGCTCAACTCACAGTAAATGGCGGAGACCGGGCAGGATGAAGCTTTTATAGGGTTGTGATATCACAGGGGCTGGCTATCTGCAGATTGGCTGGCTGCATTATATTATGGTTCATATCCCATTCCTACCCTTCTTACTCTTACTTTGTAACATGTCTAGCTGCCATTTCAGGAAAAAAAAACAATTCATTACAATGACGCACAAGGAACTTTGGATTTGTTGCGAATCAAATTTTTTCTAAACTTCGGATTGCATTCCACTTCGAATGCTTTAATTCGCTCACCACTAGTATTTAGTGTCACAATTTTGAAGGGGTATTCCAGTTTTGCAGTTTTGAGTATCAATTGACAGGAAACAACATGTCATCACTTATTATAGTGATCGTTTATCTATAATGCCCCATTTTTCATGCACTCCATTGAGGTCCTGTGACCTTTTCCATTGTGTTGCTTCCCTATCCTAATCACCACGTCTACATCTGGGGGTTGCCAAGATTTGTAAGGCTCTGCCCGATAGACATAACATCATTCATGACCTTGCCTCTCAGGGCTCATTTTTCTGGATCCTGCCCTGTAGACATGATGTCAGGAATCATACTGTGCCTTAGGGCTCATTCACACGATCATAGGCTGTCCGTGCCCGTATTGTGGACCACAATTGACTTGAATGGGTCCACAAGGCTCAAGATAGGGCATGGAGTGAAGGGAATCCCAGGGAAGCACTATGAGGCAGCTCTGTGGACATTTGGGTACGTGCCTCCGCACCTGGTCTATCCTTTGCTGTATATTGCTGATCGCGGACCAATTCAAGTTAATGGGTCCACACCGCAACACAGGATTCACATGGCCAGTGCCCTACATTGAGGACCACAATTTGCGGTCCACATCATGGGCACAGACGGCCTGTTGTCATTTGAAAAAGCCCTTAGAGCAGGGTCATTCCAGCAGGGTTTCAAGCAGGCATTGCTCTATGACATTTGAGCTGGGAAGGGAAGGAGAGGCAGACACCTGATGTTACAGAGACTCCTCGTGAGTCTTGTGCAAAGATGTAAGCACAAGGCGCGGGTCACAGATCACAATTGCATTGAAGGAGTCAAAATGCTATCTGACATATTATGCAGTAAGGTTGAATGCTAGTATTATTTATTTTTTGTGAAACCCCTTTAACAAATGGCATGCAATGCACTCCACTCCAGACCCCTGGTAGAGTACAAAAAAATGGAATAAATTATAAATAGTGTTCAGCAAATCGAGCTTCGGATCCAAGATCAAAAGTCGATTTGTTCAAAACTTCATTTGAATGCTTCCAACTTCGAATTTAAAACCATTTTTGGATCCGAAGTCGACATGGGTACCAAGGTACCAGCCGGTACCAAAGCCGAGTTCAGATCCAAGTTTTAAAATGGTTTTTAACCCTTTCATGACCGGACCTATAAAAGGCCTGAATGTCCAGGCAACTTTTTGTGATTTGGGCACATGGTGATTTAGTGACCCTAATTTTTTTTTGTTTGAATACGAAAATAATTTTTGCAATTTTTTTTACTTGACACTTAGGACTTTTTATTAGAATGTTTTTTTTAAAAGATATTTTATATTTTTTTAGGTGTAATTTGGACGAAAACCGCTAATTCTTATTAAAAAAAAAGTATTTTTTTTTAATTATAGATTTTTATTTTTTAAATATTAAAACTGACACACAAATTAATTATTGCAATGGGTTCCCTATTTGATGACGATCGTTTTGATATATAACATGTATAGATTTTATTTAACGGGGCGACTATGGTGACTGGTTTCCATTGGCGACTGCGTGTTTATTTATTTTTTACACTTTTTTTTTACTTATATATTAATTTATTTTTGACAAATAATATGTCCCCCAGGAGGTCATTAAAAGACCTCTGGAGGACATTGACTTTTTTTTTAACACTTTTTTTTCCCACTGTTTCCACTGTAACTGGGGAATCCACAGGAGCACCAGTTACAGGGGAAAACAGCACCCTGGGGGCTCATTAGACACAGACAGAGCTGATCAGGGTCTCCTTAGACCCTGCAGCACTGCTCTGGCCCAGAGACACCCGGCGGTCACGTGACCGCCGGGACAAACACAGGAAGCGGCGCTGCCGCTTCCTTCCTGCTCCACCATGCACCCAGGTACAGCTGTCCTCCGGCTGAGGAGAAGACAGAAGCAGTAATAAACCGCTCCTGTCTTCTCCTCAGTGTCCCCACTCTGTCTGTGAGCCGGGACCGACCTGCTCCTGCTAGATTGCAGGAGCAGGAGTTTTAATCCCAGCGCTGATCAGTGCTGGGATTAAAGGGCTGCCTGCACGTGTATATACGTGCTATCTGCACGGGGCATGTGCAGATAGGACGTATATACACAGATGGCGGTCGTCAAGGGGTTAAGTTTAAAAATTGATGGACAAAGTTATTCACCGAAGTCTCACGAAACTTGGTGATAACGTATCTTGCCTCATTGGAGGTCATACATTTCAATGCTATACGGAGATGGATCGTCACACAGCATTAAAATAAAGTTTTGAACTTTGGATCCAAAGCTCGATTTGCTCTACGCTAATTATAATAAATATCATTTTTTTACTATTCTTTCTGTTTGTTTGTTTTTGCACACATAGCTGTATAAGGGCTTGTTTTTTATGGGTCAAGTTGTACTTTCTAATGACACCATTTATTATTCCATATGGTGTAGTGGGAAGCTGGATACACCTTCTAAATAAGGTGAAATTGGAAAAAATGCAATTCTGCCATTGTGCTGCCAACAGTTTAACCTGGTCAAAACTGCTGACAGACTCATTTGAAATAATAATTGTAATACAATTTCTTGTATGTATTCAATTGTTACTTTATTTTATCTGCCATTCATTCTGCACTGGAAAAAAAAACATGGCAGAAGGCCTTGGCAGACCTCAGAAGGAGGGAAATTGTGCAGATCCTTTTGGAATTCAAGTGATGGAGAGCTCCTCATCTGGCTCTTTCTCCCTAATGTAAATATACAACTCATTTTAACACGTTACCTGATGTTGATTACTTTCAAAATGTTAATTTGCATTATAAAACATTGTCTATGCTGATTAGAAATAACATTTAATTTTTTCCTCCAGTTCCATGAATATTAATATTAATTAAATCCATAAAAAAAGATTTTTTTATATATCAGACAACCCAATGAATTATAAATCTGACTCTTTTTTATTCTAAGTTCATGTATCTGAAATTATGCGGCTTGGGAAATAACTAATTAGCTTGGTGCAGAGGGGGAAGGGGTGTAGTCTACATGTCGGGTCAGGTGGGATATCACAGGCATTATTAACTCCAGAGGCAAGTACAGCACTATATTTATATGAGTAGAACAAGGACAAAGCAGAGATTAAACATAAGAGGTTATCATCAGTGATATAAGGGTGAGTTACAAAATGTGTCCTTCCTAACAGGTGCAGCTATCACAACAGGTTCGACATTTACTGTTGTTATTTATTGGGTTCCATAGTTTACAGCTTTCTCAGATTTCCCCAACTAAGCTGCATCTGGAGGTTGTCAAATGCCTCAGGGAAGGATGCACTAGACTAGAGAAGTTACTAGAGAACAAATATTATGGAAAAGACTATAATAGATATATCTGCTATAGTTGCCATGGAAGCCCGTTTGGTTCCTTAACCTGTGTGACCCATTACTGTAAGCCTAAGGAATTAGTGGTTGGATTTGGGGATTGACTTTATTGCATAGATGATAAAACTTTTTGAGATTTGCTTCGTTTCTGATTTGGCTAATTTTAAGACCTTGAACATAATGATAACAATAGCAAATAATGTCAGAGTAACATTGACATATAGCCATGGGTAAATGCATGGCTGATCGTGTTAACAAACTTCCAAAAGCTTCCAAAAAATGTTTGTTATCAGGGGCAGATTGTGTTTAGACACAAACGGTGTTACGTGAAAAAACAGTGGCTTGTTGTGACCAAGTGTCCAAAAACTATGCCTCAACAGAGGCAGATCCCTCCCCCTGTTTATACACACATACATGTTAATGTATGGTAGGCAGACAGTGGCAGTGACATGATGGCAGCATCAGCAGCCATATGGTATTGAACGCAATGGTAGGTAGGCAGACAGTATTAGTAGCACAATGACAGAAGTGGTGGCAGCCATACGATACAGAACATGATGATAAGCAGGCAGACAGCAGAAATGGTGGCAGCTGCAGTAGCCATATGGTACAGAACATAATAGTAGCCAGATAGTGACAGTGGCATGATGACAGTTGCAGCCATTTGGTAAGCAACATGATGATTGCAGACAGACAGCGGCATTTGCAGCAGAATGCTATTAATGTGCTGTGCTGGCAATAATGATTTGAACGGTAGAGACTTGAGGCTTTGAAAAAAAAAAGTCTGTCTCGTCCTTGCACACTCTCAGATTGGGTCATCTTCACCAGTAGGGTACCTCAGGGGTCAGTATTGGGCCCTATTCTTTTTATTATATTTATTAATGATCTCCTAGAGGAGCTGCATATTAAAATATCAATGTTTGCAGATGACACTAAACTATGTAAAGTAATTAGTACGGAAGAGGAAAGTACACTGCTACAGATGGATCTGGATAAATTGGAGGCTTGGGCAGAGAATTGGCAGATGAGGTTTAACATTGACAAATGTAAGGTTATGCACATGGGAAGGAATAATGCAAGTCACCAGTACATACTAAATGGTAAAACACTGGGGAACACTGACATGGAAAAGGACCTAGGAATTTTAGGGGACAGCAAACTTAACTGTACAAACCAGTATTAGACAGCTGCTGCCAAGGCCAATAAGATAATGGGTTGCATCAAAAGGGGCATAGATGGCCATGATGAGAACATAGTCCTGCCACTTTACAAATCACTAGTCAGACCACACATGGAGTACTGTGTACATTTCTGAGCTCCTGTGAACAAGGCAGGCATAGCAGAGCTGGAGAGGGTTAAAAGGAGGGCAACTAAAGTAATCATTGGAATGGGTGAACTACAGTACCCAGAAAGATTATCAAAATTAGGGTTATTCACTTTAGAAAAAAGATGACTGAGGGAAGATCTAATAACTATGTATAAATACTCTATTTTTCGCTTTATAATATACACTTTCCCCCCCCAAAAGTAGGGGAAAAATGGCCATGCGTCTTATAAAGCGAATACTAGTTAGTTCTTCCATTATGGAAGCGCTCACTAGTATGCATTAGGTGCAGGGAGTGAGCTCCAGAACATAACGGGTAACACAGTACTACATACCTCTAACATCCAGTGATGTCTCCTCTGTTCTCTTTCCTTATCTTCTCTATTAAGACCAGACCACCATGATGATTTCTTTCAGCTATCTCTCGTCTCTGCAGTTTGACAAACAGACATCTTAGTTTCCTACTTTTTTTCCATCCTCCTCCCACCTTCTGAACACCCCATCCTGCCACCCCCAATACTGTGCCCAGTGTGCTCCCCAATATTATACTGCAGAAACAGTCCCTCTGAAAATACTAATACCACACAGATAGTGCCCTCTCCAATAATTATTGGCACAGAGAAAAAATAACTACACGCATCAAATAGTGCCCCTTGACACTAATATTGTAAACATAATGTCTCCAAAAAAAATTAATGTGCAAGGGTGCCCCCCTCCCACTGTAATAGTGCTTCCCAAAGTCCCAACAGAAACAATTATCTCTCAGAATGAACACTCACCGCACTACACAGAGGACATCCTATACACACACACCGCACTATATAGATGACACTCTATACACACTACACTATATATGGATGTCACCCTATACACACACCGCACTATATAGATGACACCCTATACACACCACACTATACAGATGGCACCCTATATTCACACACTCTACTATACAAAGGACACCCTATTCACATACACTGAACTATACAGAGGACACCCTATACACACACACACAACGCTATATAGATGACACCCTATACACACCACACTATATAGATGAGACCCTATACACACACACACACACACCGCACTATACAGACACCCTATACACACACCGCACTATACAGAGGACATCCTATACACACACACACACCGCACTATACAGAGGCACCCTATGCACACATACACTATATAGATGACACCCTATACACACACTACACAGAGGACACCCTATACACACATCACACACATAGAGATGACCCCTATACATACATCACACACATAGAGATGCCCCTATACACATCACACACATAGAGATGCCCCCTATACACATCACACAGAAATGACTCCTATACACACATCACACAGATAGAGATGACCCCTGTACACACATCACACACTGTATAGATGACCCCTATACACACACATAGAGATGACCCTTATACACACATCACACACATAGAGATGACCCTTATACACACACACACACACACACACATAAAAATTACCCCTATACACATCACACATAGAGATGAACCCTATACACATACACACATCACACACATAGATGACACTTACCCTCTTCACACCAAGTTCAGTCCTCCTCTTGTGCTCTACTTGTCTGTAGGACCTTGATCAGGTGACTGTGACATCACCAAAGGTCCTACATGTTTTGCTATGTATAGCTGGTAGCCCCATCCACTGTCCAGTCCTCTGCTGGGTGGAGGGGCTTGCTGCTGGCTTGGGAGGAGAGGCATATAGTGCAGAAGAATGAACTGCACATTAAAATGAACGCGCGGCCTGGAGGAGACCAAAGAGGAGGGGTGAGTACAGCGCTGGCAGCGCTTCTCTCCCCCTCCTCCTGCAGGCTAGTGAGTGTGTCCAATATGGAGCGCTCACTAGTGTTCGCTTTATAAGATACACTGCATCTTATAAAACGAAAAATAGGAAATTAGCAGAGCACTTCTGGCAAGGGAGGCCCTCTGGGTGCCCCTGGCTTAGGGGCTCGGTCGCATCTGCGACGCCAGTGCCAGTACCTAATCTGCAAACAGATCCAGGGTAATTACCCTTATCCAGTGCAAAGAAGAAAGAACTGATTTATCTGGGTCAGAGGTGTTTCTCAGGGGGAATATTTATTTTTGTCTAGAGCACCTAGTAGATGCCACTCTGGGAAAAGGGTTCAATATTAGCTCTAATTACAAAAAAAGAAAAGAAAACTGTGCATATGGTGCTACCAGTTGGAAAGTTGCAAAGTCAATGAACATTCAACATTTTAAACAGGATTTGATACATAATTTAGGAACCTAGCCAAGCCAGTATCTCATCTGCAGACAGCTATTTTGAGGTGGAGCAGAGAGAACTGACTTAGGGCTCGTTCACATCACCATTAGGGATTCCGTTCTTACTTTCCGTTATAACATCGTTATAACGGAAAATAACGGAATCCCTAGGATGGAAATCAAAACGCACACCTTTAAGAGGCATTCCGTTTTGATCCGTCATAATAGAAGCCTATGGGAAAGCATAAAGGATCCGTCTGTTTTCTGTTCTGTCGACAGGACTTTGGTTTCCGTCCAGCATAATGGCAACCAGACGGATCCGTTATGCTTTCCCATAGGCTTCTATTATGACGGATCAAAACGGAATGCCTCTTAAAGGTATCCGTAACGGTGATGTGAACGAGCCCTTAGTTGGGTTTTTGTTGGGGATCCTGGGATAATGTTTCTCTTTGTAGAAAGCACCTAGTAGGTTGCAAAGAGTCTAATGTCCAGGCAATGCTCCTCTATTAAAAGGGTAGGTAAATTAGTCCTCTTTCCAAAAAAAGGAAAGAAGCCAGCTGGTTCCCAATATTGCATCCATCATCTGGGGGCATGCAGAGTAGGCTATGCAACATCCAGAATGCATTTTGTATGTGATCATAGTCTTCTACAGAAGTTGCCACAAGCCCCAGGGGAACGGAGCAGAGGTTAGGAATTGTAGAGGCTCCTGCTGCAACAGTTTTTTTTAAATAAATAACAGAGGTAATCCTCACACCGATGCTCACTAGGCCTGGGCACTGATAGAAGTTTGTACCTTTTCTTACCAGATGTTGAGGCTCCTGCTTGATGGTAGTTGGGGAGCCTTTGGTGGTATGAGTGTGGTACGTTTGCAAGGTACAGGGAGATTTTACTGAAGGGAATATGGAAGTAGCAGTATATCCTGTAGTAACAAGACAGTTCCAAAACATATGTCAAAATGTATTGGTCTCCCAATACCTGCATATAGGCAAACGGAAATAATGATGATGATAGGAGTAGTAGTAGTCCCTGAGTTCCTTATAAGCACTTTGCAACCTTTCCAAGATGATCACAGGTTTGCAAGACTCTCTAAAATGTGATAGGCATCCCAGACTACAAACCATCCACACACATAGCAAGAAAGTGTGATAGACACCAGGGACTACAAACCATCCACATGCAAAAAGTCTCACAATCAGCTCTGTAATTCCCAGGCTGAGGGGTGCATATTGTGAAATTGTGGGCCACCTGTGAACGGTGACATAAACTGTTAATCTTTGGGAAAGCGTAGAGCCATAAACAAGCAAATACCTTGCCAACACACATGGCCTTATGATCCTTATCTTTGGATATCTTTCCTCTTTTCTTTTAGGATTCTCTCCTTCGACAGGAATGATGTTTCTCCTGGAGAAATACTCTTTTTTGCCTTGCCTTCAGCTTCACACGAGCTTACAGGCATCTGCTTCTCTCACAAGCAGAACCTAGCCAGAACTAGCATCTGCCCTAAACAACAGGCAGTTCTTGACTGAAATGGCTGATGCAATCTAAGAAGTTCCTCCCTCAAAGAGAAAGACAAGTTTTCTTCTGCCGAATCAGGACATATGTAACTAAACAATGCCACCTCTAGACAGCTTGTTGGGATGCATACAAAGTAGAATACAAAGCATTAATCATTTTAGTGATATACCAAATTAACACTTTGAAGGGCCCCTGTTATAGGGTACTGCAGAGCAGCGTTGGACTGAAGTCCCTTGGGCCCACCAGAGGAAATGATTCCCACCTTCTGTGTATTTAAGGGTCCTGTTTAATTAGGAGTCCATTATTGTCAGAGCTTTGGCCCACCAGAGGATCCTCTGGTACTCTGGTGGGCCAGACCCAACTGTGCTGCAAATGTTCTTCCCTCTTCTTCCTTCTGATGTCCATTAGTAATCAGAAGGTATGTGAATTTCACTAGAAAAGAAAGATGGCAGAAGAAAAACCTATGAGGATGTTGTTTTCCTAACCATGCAGAAGAATCAGCCTAGTGGTCCAGAATCCAGCATCAAGAACTAATGGTCCATGTGGTGAGAGCTGCTGGTAGACTAGTTGGCCATCGCGGGTGGATTGTTAAAAGAAGAGTGTCCATCTAATCCCAAACGATATAAAAGGAGGATGGTGTCTGGTTAATTTTTAGGAGCACTAGGGAATGTACATGACAATACTTTACAATACATGAGGAATTTCAGTGTATTAAAACAGACATTGAGCCTGACAGATCCTCTGAAAGTCAAAGTATTCAAAGATCAGCTGTGGATTTTATCTTCCATTTCACACTTTCGGTTATTTCATCAAAACAGTGAGTTTTCTGCCTTTTCCTCGGCCGTTGCAATGGTTCGGTTACTGAGCAATTTGTACATCTCATGTCATCATCTGAAACATTTTTACATAACCCCATTTGCAAGAGAGAACAGGAGCAGAGCTAATCCATTAGCATGTACAGAGTATAGAAGACGGTCTGGTTATCTGACATCAGCTAATACAACATGCCTTTGGATCCCTTTGTCTGGCTCTGAGTGTTTTATTCATGGCAGCTGGAGTGAAGGTGTGTTTTTTCATTGAAGAACAGTATCGTGGTGTTAATAGGGTCATCCAAAGTGACAGGTGTTTGAGCGTCTCATGTAAATCAGAGAGCAGGCGAGGAATGCTCCATTACAGCCTAACACCGCACTGTGTCAAGATTAATACGCCTGTTCTTCTGTGATAGCTGTACCCGGCATGGCCTCGAAGAGACAGCGTTTCTTAAAGGAACAGCTCATAATGACGGCAATGACTACATGATAAGAGTCGTTTATGCCAGAGTACAAAGGATTACAGAGAACTTCAATAAGAAGAGAACACTTCATGCAGCAATGGCTCTCCATTCACAATTTTATAGTTCAATTTTCAATGTTCTACATAAACACCACCGGCGGTGTACATTAATAGAGCACATGTGCTGTCCGTGCGCTAATGCAAATCAGTGGACACTGTACACACAGCTAGATATTACAGAGATATAATCATTTTAACTTACTACCCATATGTTGATGCTAAATAACCAGACCGTCTTCTATACTCTGTACATGCTAATGGATTAGCTCTGCTCCTGGTCATCTTTTACATGGGACTACAAGGAAGTTGTCAGGGTTGGGGTACACAGACAACAGAGGAATGTGAGCCCTGAGCTAGCCCCAAACCTCTGTCCCTGCCTATTGCCCCACCCACGCTAAACCGTGGGGCGACAACCACGAAGACTCGGAATACACTAGTGTACGTGCAGGGGAAGGGAAAACAGACAAGACAGACTAAACACCAAAAGGATTGTCAGGAAGCCGCGTCAAAACCAGGAGATAACGGAGTACAAAATCAGCAAGCAAAGAGTAGTCAAAAACACGCCAAGTGTCAGGAACAACAAGAATCCAAAACAGCAGAGCACAAGAGACGAGCCAGGTAGGAAGCAAGGAACTTCAAAAACCAGCAAGGGGCAAAGAGGAAGGTAGGTATATATGCAGGTAGATATCCCACCCCCAGGTTCTGAATGGACCAGATTCAGAGCAGTCACTCAGCCCAGCACCTGAGAATTAACCCTGAGAAGAACACCAAACATGAGGCTGGGCGTTGGCTCCAAAAACAACCCACAGTGTGAACATGCACCAAACAGAAACACACAAAAAACTCAGAATACCAAGCAAAACACAGAACTTATGTTCTCCGATGACCATACCTGACAGTACCCCCCCCTCCACGAGGGGCCTCCGGACCCATAGACCCTAAGGATGGTTTAGACGGATAGTCCCGATGAAAAGATTTAACCAATCGTGGAGCATGAACATCCCTAGCAGGGACCCAGGATCTATCCTCAGGACCGAAACCCTTCCAATGAATGAGGTATTGAAGAGAGTTCCTGACCAGTCTGGAATCGACAATCCTCTCTACCTCATACTCGAGATCACCCTCCACCACAGATGGCGAGGGAGGGTCAGGGAGGGGTACCACAGGATCCACATAGCGTTTCAACAGACTCTTGTGAAACGTATTGTGAACCCGCCAGTCAGAGGGCAACGCCACCTTGAACGATACCGGATTAATAGCATGAGTTACGGTAAACGGACCAATGAACCTAGGAGCCAATTTCAGAGACGGAACTTTCAACTTAAGGTTCTTAGTAGACAATAGGACCTTGTCACCCACAACAAAAGTTTCTGAGACAGTACGCCTACTTCTGGATGAATGGACCATTAAACTTTGTGCTCTTTTCAAGTTCTGCTGAACTTGCGACCACACTGTGCACAGTTGGTTAGTTATGGACTCAGCACGAGGGGTATCCGAAACTGACGATGACGAGAAGGAAAACCTGGGATGGAATCCATAATTACAGAAGAACGGAGATGTGAGTGTGGATGAACTAGTGTGATTGTTGATGGCAAACTCTGCTAACGGAAGATATGAGACCCACAGATGTTGACAGTCAGAAACAAAAAGACGCAGGTACTGTATGAGCTCTTGATTCATCCTCTCCGTCTGCCCATTAGTTTCGGGATGGAAGGCAGAGGAAAAGGACAATTTTACCTCAAGCTTAGAACAGAAAGCTCGCCAAAACTTCGCCACAAATTGTACCCCCCTGTCAGACACAACCTCATCAGGAATACCGTGGAGACGCACAATATGTTGAATAAATAGATCTGCCAATTCCTCTGCTGAAGGCAGCTTCTTTAGCGGAACAAAATGGCCCATCTTAGAGAAACGATCCACCACCACCCATATAACAGAGAACCCTTGAGAGAGTGGCAGATCGGTAACAAAATCCATAGATACGTTAGACCAAGGCCTGTCTGGCACTGGGAGAGGGAGAAGAGGTCCCTCAGGACGTCTCCTGGGGACCTTTCCTCGCGCACAGACCTGACAAGCTAGAACAAATGCATGAACGTCAGTATTCATATGTGGCCACCAGTAGTTTCTTTTCAATAGATCTAGTGTTCCCCGAACACCTGGATGACCTGCTAGTACGGAACAGTGTGTCTCCTCTAACACTCTCAATCGAAGGGACAAGGGAACAAACATTTTGCCTTCCAGAAGGTCTCTTGGGGCAGAATTTTGTTTGGAGCGAATTTGATCTGAGAGGTGAGAGGAGATGGCTGCCAAAACAATACCAGCAGGTAAGATGTTACCGGGTTCCGAGTCAGGACCCTCAGGGATACCAAAACTCCGAGACAAGGCGTCAGCCCTGACATTCTTGGTACCAGGTCGGAAAGTGACCACAAAATTAAAACGAGAGAAAAACAACGCCCATCTAGCTTGACGGGCATTGAGACGTTTTGCATTATCCAAGTACACAAGATTTTTGTGATCAGTGATCACTGTCACTGGGTGAAGAGCTCCTTCCAGGAAATGGCGCCACACATCGAACGCCCATTTGATGGCAAGGAGCTCGCGATTCCCAATATCATAATTCTTTTCACAAGACGAGAATTTCCTGGAAAAGAATGCACATGGTCTGAGGTTAGTGAGAGCAGCTGACCCTTGAGATAAAACTGCCCCTACACCGACCTCAGAAGCATCTACCTCAACAATGAATGGCTGAGAGACATCAGGTTGAATTAATACAGGCGCAGAGGAGAACGCTTTCTTGAGTTCCTCAAACGCAGAGTACGCAGCAGGAGACCAGTTACTGGGATCAGCCCCCTTGCGGGTAAGATCCGTGAGCGGCTTGGCAATTACGGAAAAGTTCTTGATAAAATTCCTGTAATAATTGGCGAAACCAAGAAAACGTTGAAGGGATTTTGAATCCGTGGGCCGAACCCAATCCGCAATTGCCTGAACCTTACACGGATCCATCTGAACCTCGGAAGGAGTGACCACATAACCCAAGAATGAAACTTTTTGTACACAAAAAATGCATTTTTCTAGTTTAGCAAACAGAGAATGATTACGCAGACGGGATAACACCAGACGAAGATGTTTACGGTGTGAATCAAGATCAGGAGAAAATATCAGGATATCATCCAGATAAACCACCATAAAAACCCCAATACAGTCATGAAAGATATGATTCATAAAACCTTGGAAAACAGCTGGGGCATTGCTTAAACCAAAAGGCATAACCAGATACTCAAAATGTCCCAGAGGCGTATTAAAAGCTGTTTTCCACTCATCCCCTTCCCGGATCCGAATCAGGTTATAAGCTCCCCGTAGATCTAATTTGGAGAACCAGTTGGCCCCCGGAACCTGATTCAGGAGGTCCGGGATGAGGGGAAGCGGTCCAGAGTTTTTAATAGTGATTTTATTAAGTTCACGGTAGTCAATACATGGTCTCAAACCCCCATCTTTTTTCTCAACAAAAAAGAAACCAGCCCCCGTAGGAGATTCGGAAGGCCGAATATGTCCTATAGCCAAACTCTCACCGATGTATTGTTTTAGAGACTCTCTTTCTGGCACAGACAGATTGTAAATCCGACCCTTAGGTAACTTGGCATCAGGCAATAGATCAATCTTACAATCAAAGTCTCTGTGTGGAGGCAAGACTTGAGACAGAGGTTTCGAAAAAACGTCTGCAAAATCTGAAATGAACTCCGGGATCTCAGAATCACATACATTGGTAGAACAAAGGGAAACTTGAGACATATGGGCCTTACACTGCGGGCCCCAGTGAACTAATTCCTGACTCACCCAATCAATAACCGGATTGTGCAGCTGAAGCCAGGGAAGACCCAGAATCATGTTTACAGATAAATTTCTCATTACAATGAAAGAACAATACTCAATATGTAGTGCACCCACCACCAATCTTATCTCAGGAGTACGGAATTTGACCAAACCGGCATGCAGAGGGGTCATATCGACACTAGACACCTGGATAGGAGGGGACAAGGGAATCAAAGAAGGCACAATTTGGGAAACAAATTCAAAATCAATAAAGTTGGCGGCTGAACCAGAATCCAAGAAAGCCTGTCCAACACGTGAGGCTGACTGGAAAGAGACGGTGCAGGGTAAAAAGACTCTAGAAACATTAGGGAGTACCTGAGCTCCTAGACAGTCCTCCCGATAACTGTCTAGGAGCGGAAGTTTTCCTGCAGAGGTTTTCTTCGGACAAGAATTCAGCAGATGATCCGGACTCCCGCAGTAGAAGCACAACTGATTCCTCGTACGATGTTCCCTTTTCTGTTTAGGCGTAATACTGCCGAGTTCCATCGGTTCCAGTCCGGATTGGCTGGAGACCGGATTGAGGATCGGCTGAGGAGCAGGAGACACCTGAGGAGGTCGCCTGGATCTTAGACGTCTATCTGCCCGGACGGCCAGGGTCATAGCTTCGTCAAGTGTTTTAGATTCAGCATGGGCTAACAACAAATCCTTCACACGGTCAGACAGTCCAGTCATGAAAAGGTCTTTCAAAGCCCTATCATTCCACCCGGAGTCGGTCACATATTGTCTAAAACGAGCACAGTAATCTTCTGCCATCAGTCCACCCTGACGTAGAGACAATAACTGGGATACAGCTAACGCTGGGCGATCGGGCTCATCATATATCTGACCCAGCGCAACAAAAAACTCGTCAAGGGATGAGCGCAACGGAGAGGCAGTGGGTAAAGAAAAGGCCCAGGTTTGGGGGTCTCCACGCAGGAGAGACATAACCAAACCCACCTTTTGCGCTTCAGTTACAAACGACCGAGGTCGTAAAGAAAAATACAAAATACATCCTTCCCGAAACATAAAAAATTTCTTACGGTCACCATAAAAAAAATCAGGAAGGGGGACCTTAGGTTCAGGTGCAGGAACCTGGGGTGCAGACACAGGAGCCGAGGCCTGCATGTTTTCCTGAACCTGAAGGCGTATAGCAAGATCCTGAATCAAATTGGTCAAGGCCTGGACCTGAGATACCACCACTGACATTTGCTCCATAGGTGGAATAAACGTAGCTGGCCGTATACAGGTGGCAGGTATATTCAGGCTGGTTTTTCTGTCAGGGTTGGGGTACACAGACAACAGAGGAATGTGAGCCCTGAGCTAGCCCCAAACCTCTGTCCCTGCCTATTGCCCCACCCACGCTAAACCGTGGGGCGACAACCACGAAGACTCGGAATACACTAGTGTACGTGCAGGGGAAGGGAAAACAGACAAGACAGACTAAACACCAAAAGGATTGTCAGGAAGCCGCGTCAAAACCAGGAGATAACGGAGTACAAAATCAGCAAGCAAAGAGTAGTCAAAAACACGCCAAGGGTCAGGAACAACAAGAATCCAAAACAGCAGAGCACAAGAGACGAGCCAGGTAGGAAGCAAGGAACTTCAAAAACCAGCAAGGGGCAAAGAGGAAGGTAGGTATATATGCAGGTAGATATCCCACCCCCAGGTTCTGAATGGACCAGATTCAGAGCAGTCACTCAGCCCAGCACCTGAGAATTAACCCTGAGAAGAACACCAAACATGAGGCTGGGCGTTGGCTCCAAAAACAACCCACAGTGTGAACATGCACCAAACAGAAACACACAAAAAACTCAGAATACCAAGCAAAACACAGAACTTATGTTCTCCGATGACCATACCTGACAGAAGTAAGATATCTCTGTAGAGATGTTAATGACATTTTAGTAGGCTACTCTCTCAATGTTCAGTTTGTAGGGGTCATATTACTGTTACCCCTGCTGGAACTAAATGCTAGGAAAACTCTGCATCATTGCCCCTTGGCTTTCATTTTTAAGGATGGCCGCATGGTCAGCCATTGACTACAAGAGCCATCAAGTTCCAAGGTCTACTCTTTTGTAGAGTCACTACCACTTTGTTCTAGTGATCATGATGGGTCACACTGGAGAAAAGTTAGAGAATGTGTCCACCAACGTCATGTTATATTGGAAAACTGAAGACCTCTGAGCTAAAGGCTAAAATGGAAAGGGTCCATCTTGTTGCCATCTTCTGACATGTCAAAACAAGGTGCTTTCTTATGCAACAAATAGGCATACTAAGGATAGGTTCACATTTGTGTTTAACAGATTTGGCAGGCTGTTCTGGCAGAGAATAGCCTGTTGGAGTTCACTGGAGCTGGCCTACCAAGATACTGTTGTTCACCACTGGACCCCATTGACTATAATAGGATCCAGGGGAGTTCCAGCCGCTTTCCAGCAAAATGCTGGCTTTGTTATCTTACAGTAATATACCCTTCCATAGGTCCAATGTCTGTCAGTCTGGTATTCAGCCCATCTCTGAGCTGACCATTTAGGCTCCTTTAACACTCCTTGCAGCTACTCCTGCTCTTGCTGCAAGCCCAGGAGGTGCAGAATGGAAGTTGGGAGTTGTAGTGGCTCTGGCTGTCAATCAGAGTGGCAATCCTCATACTCATGTTCCATAGGGCTAGGGCAATAATAGGAAGGTGCACCCTTTCTTTCCTCTGGGCACACCCTGATGTTGTGGCTCCTGCCTGATGGTAATTGGGTGCCCTTGGTACTGTGAGTTTTGTGCGGGTGCAAGGCAGGAGGTTTGGATGCTGTGGCTGGCTTATGGTGAGTCAGTAACCAGGCTGACTGTATAAAATAAACCAGTCTATATAGAAAAACAGCAATAATGATCATAATAAGAGTAGACGTCCCTAATCTCCTTCTAAACACTTTGCAACCTTTCCAAGATAATCACAGACATACAAACTCTCAAAAATGTCCACACACACCCACATCCAAACACAAAACAAGAAAGTGGGGTAGGCAATAGAAAATACAAATCATGCACATGCAAAAAGACTCACCTGTAGCTTTGGAATCTCTGGACCGAGGGATGCAGATTGTCAAATGATCACCCAAACCTTTATATAGGTGTATAACCTACAAATTCTGAGCCTACAAGGTAAACCCCGTCATTCGCTCAATACAACCTATACCCATAAGAAAGTTAACGGGGACCAAAGTGCCATAAAATACCAAATTTTTATTATATATCATCAGTTTAAAACATACATACAGGTAGTATTATCATTATACAGGTGGTGGTGAAGTCACATGCCAAGGTATGCAACATAAAACAGGGTAGACACAAAAGGCAATGTAAATAGTGCTAAGTGTACCAGGATCCCATTATTCCACATTAGAAATTTATAAAGTAACAGAAACAAGTGTATATAATATTATGTAGAAAAAGTATAATAGTACATCAGCATTATATACATATATAGGTCAGTACCTTATGGGAAATCCAACACAGGTATACTACCACCCTTTGGGGTACGGGGCGGTAGCAAAGGGTGGTAGTATACCTGTGTTGGATTTCCCATAAGGTACTGACCTATATATGTATATAATGCTGATGTACTATTATACTTTTTCTACATAATATTATATACACTTGTTTCTGTTACTTTATAAATTTCTAATGTGGAATAATGGGATCCTGGTACACTTAGCACTATTTACATTGCCTTTTGTGTCTACCCTGTTTTATGTTGCATACCTTGGCATGTGACTTCACCACCACCTGTATAATGATAATACTACCTGTATGTATGTTTTAAACTGATGATATATAATAAAAATTTGGTATTTTATGGCACTTTGGTCCCCGTTAACTTTCTTATGGGTATACTTTATATAGGTGTGAAAGGTGTCATGAACTGTTAATCCTTCTACAATCAGCAAAGTCTCTATATTGGCCAAAAACACAGAATACTTTTCTAGCACGCATGGCCTTGTGATACTGGACCGTATATGAATGTCTTGTCTAATTTTCTTTCAGGAATTGTTCCCTCAACAGGAATGATAGTTCTTCTGGAGCTGAACTAGCATTTTCCCCTGTGACAGATAGAGCTAAAAATTAAAAATTGCAGATGCTATGCTCACTAGAAAGCTCCTTCTTCAGAGGGGAAAGCTAGCTCCCTCTGCTGAGTTAGGGTATAATTAACTAAAGAGTGCCGCTTACAAACAGCTTTTGGGACATACAATGCAAAGCCGTGGGTAAACTGTTTGAGGGTTTTCTAAGAGATGCTATCTTGGAGTACCTCAATGAAAATAAGCAAATAACTCAGCATGGCTTCATGAGGGTTCGGTCATGTCAAACCAATTTAATCAGTTTCTATGAGGATGTAAGTTCTAGACTTGACCGTGGCGAATCAATGGATGTCGTATATCTGGACTTCTCCAAAGCATTTGACATGGTACCACATAAAAGGTTAGTATATAAAATGAGAATGCTTGGACTGGGAGAAAATGTCTGTATGTGGGTAAGTAACTGGCTCAGTGATAGAAAACAGAGGGTGGTTATTAACGGCCCATATTCACATTGGGTCACTGTCACTAGTGGGGTACCACAGGGGTCAGTATTGGGCCCTATTCTCTTCAATATATTTATTAATGATCTTGGGGAAGGCTTGCACAGTAAAATATAAATTTTTGCAGATGACACTAAACTGTGTAAAGTAATTAACACAGAAGAGGACAGTACACTGCTACAGATGGATCAGAATAGACTGGAGGCTTGGGCAGAGAAGTGGCAGATGAGGTTTAACACTGACAAATGTAAGGTTATGCATATGGGAAGGAATAATGCAAGTCACCAGTACATACTGAATGGTAAAACATTGGGTAACTCTGACATGGAAAAGGACCTAGGAATTTTAGTGAACAGCAAACTAAGCTGTAGAAACCAGTGTCAGACAGCTGCTGCCAAGGTCAATAAGATAATGGGTTGCATCAAAAGGGGCATAAATGCCCGTGATGAGAACATAGTCCTGCCACTTTACAAATCACTAGTCAGACCACACATGGAGTACTGTGTACAGTTCTGGGCTCCTGTGAACAAGGCAGACATAGCAGATCTGGAGAGGGTTCAGAGGAGGGCAACTAAAGTAATAACTGGAATGGGTGGACTACAGTACCCAGAAAGATTATCAAAATTAGGGTTATTCACTTTAGAAAAAAGACGACTGAGGGGAGATCTAATAACTATGTATAAATATATCAGGGGTCAGTACAGAGATCTCTCCCATGATCTATTTATCCCCAGGACTGTTACTGTGACGAGGGGACATCCTCTGCGCCTGGAGGAAAGAAGGTTTGTACACAAACATAGAAGAGGATTCTTTACGGTAAGAGCAGTGAGACTATGGAACTCTCTGCCTGAGGAGGTGGTGATTGTTCACTAAAAGAGTTCAAGAGGGGCCTGGATGTGTTTCTGGAGGGTAATAATATTACAGGTTATAGTTACTAAAGAGTTATTCTGATTGCCTGATTGGACTCGGGAAGGAATTTTTTCCCCTAAAGTGAGGAAAATCGGCTTCTACCTCACAGGGGTTTTTTGCCTTTCTCTGGATCAAGTTGTAGCATAATGGGCTGAACTGGATGGACAGATGTCTTTTTTCGGCCTTATAAACTACTAGCAGAAAGACCCGGCTTCGCCTGGGTATATTTCATGTATTTATTTAATGTTTCTGTGTGTCGTTGCAGAGAGAAAGTCAATGCAGCTGACAGAAATTGATTTTTACCTTCATTTTTTCAATCCCTATTGGCTGCGGAGTGGGAGGGGGTGTGGTTTAATGGGACACGGGGGGGGGGGGTTAAGTCCTTCATTTCAGGGTGGCCTGAATTATAGGTTAATGCCATGGTAATTTGAGGAATCACAATGGGTAGCAGTGGAAGAAAACATTGCTTTGCACGGGTATATTTAATCTATTTCATTTAATGTTTCTGTGTGTCGTTGCAGAGAGAAAGTCATCCTCCCTCCCATCCCTGCAGCTGACAGATGTTGATTTTTACCTTCAATTGTTCAATCTCCATTGGCTGCGGAGTGGGAGGGGTCATGGCCTGACTGAGTCGGGGGCGTGACGTTGCAAGACCTGGGGCGGGGTTTTAAGTCCTTCTTTTGATGGTGGCCAGAATTACAGGTCGATGCCATGGTAATTTATGAGGACACGCCATGGGTAACAGTGGAAGAAAACATTGCTTTGCACGGGTATATTTAATCTGTTTCATTTAATGTTTCTGTATGTTGTTGCAGAAAGAAATCCAACTTCCCTCCCACCCCTGCAGCTGACAGAAGTTGATTTTTACCTTCATTTTTTCAATCCCCGTTGGCTGCGGAGTGGGAGGGGGCGTGGCCTGACAGAGTCGGAGCGTGGTTTCGCGAGATCTGGGGCGGGGGTCAGAGTGGCATGAATTACAGGTCGATGACATGGTAGATTATGGGGACCCGCAATGGGTAGCAGTGGAGAAAACATTTTTTATTGGTACTGAATGGTCGTAGTCTAAAATTAGTCTATTTCATCTACGATTTTTGTGTGTCGTTGCAGAGAGAAATTCACCCTCCCACCCCTGCAGCTGACAGAAGTTTATTTTTCCCTTCATTCTTTCAATCCCTGTTGACTGCGGAGTGGGAGGGGGCATGACCTGACAGAGTTGGGGGTGTGGCTTAGCAAAGCGCTTCGCATAGGTGATTTAATCTATTTCATTTAATGTTTCTGTGTGTCGTTGCAGAATGGCTGCAGAGTGGGAGGGGGCGTGGTCTGACAGAGTTGGGGGCATGACTTAGCAAGACGATTCGAACAGTTGTAGTCTATAATTAGTTTATTTTATCTAAAATTTTTGTGTGTCGTTGCAGAGAGAAATTCACCCTCCCACCCCTGCAGCAAACAGAAGTTTATTTTTCCCTTTATTTTTTCAATCCCCGTTGGCTGCGGAGTGGGAGGTGGCGTAACCTGACAGAGTCGGGGGCGTGGATTAGCAAGACGCTTCACATGGGTGTATTTAATCTATTTCATTTAATGTTTCTGTGTGTCGTTGCAGAAAGAAAGTCAACCTCCCACCCATCCCTGCAGCAGTTCCCAGTTGTAATGTTGGCTAATGGAGATCATATTTTGTGAATATCTCAGGAACGGTATGTCCTAGAGAGATGAGACCTGGTCTAAAACCTTCCCGGACGCCTGATGTACCTGTGTGCCGAATTTGGTGAAAATCGGTCCAGTAGTTTGGTCGCGCATAGAGAACAGACAGACAGACAGAAACTCATTTTTATATTATTAAGAGATGTTAAAGCGTAATACACAGCATGAACAGATTAAATAACATCAAATCAAGAACAAATTGCAAACACCCTATTCTAGGGTACTATCAAGCTACGGTGTGGGAGGGAAACACCACACCGAGCATACACCGAAACATAACAGGGAGTAGAAGACCCGATCAGCAAGTAAGGAGCCAGTGGCAAAGAATACCACTGGAGCAAGTGCACCTGAAATATTTGGGGCCAAACCCAGAGGGCAGAAACCCAATGAGCCCCGTTCTTCACAGAGCCCCAGATGGTAGGGATGCACTTAGCCGAAGCTCACTGGCTGCACCTCCAGGATTGTCCCGGTGCACTTGGCCACTTACCTGCAGAGACTGCTGGAATAAGCACCAGCAGACCACACAGCAAAGACTGGAACCCAGGCATATATACTGGAACCCGAACACCTAACAGGAAAAAGTACACACAATACACCCAGGAACCAGCTCATCAGCAACAGCTCACAGTTTTGCTTTTCCCCTCTGGGGAACCCTGGAGCCCTCTCACCGAAGGCACAGACATACAGGGAATGTCTGGACTCCATGTCAGAAGACACATGGCAGTCACAGACCAAACACCCACCTAGAACATAAACCACTCAGAACATAACCAGGAACGGAAAGAGGACGGGAAGACCTCAATAGCATGATGATAGAAGGAATGGGCCGGATCTTCAATGGCTCACTCCCACCCCTTTCAAATACCACTTAAACTTGTGAATAAACACGGGACACACTGGATTCTATTCAAACCCTTTATTTGTTGGGTGGTGATCGGCCACAGCATTTTGATCTTAAATCAATGCGGCAAACTCTTTAACCGAACCATAAAACCCAGACGGAGCGCTATGCCAAACCGCCGGACTCCCAACCAGCAAGTCCGCCACCCGTCTTCACAACTCCCGCTCTGTTTATTGCCGCCTGCTGTTATTTGACATTACAACCATAACTTCTCACTAGAAACAGAGAAAAAATATCAGAAACACAATAGCAACGGATAAATAACATCTCTCAATAACCATAAAGGGGGCGGGAGGGCGGGACAGCTCGCCTGATCCCAAGAGGAAGTTGGGGGGCAGATGCCAGGAATATATGGGAGGACTCAACTTATGTGGTAGGGCCTTTCTCAGGAAGCAGGGGCAGGAATACCCTTGATTAACCCCTTCCTAACCGCTCTACCATTCCCCTTGAACCTAGGAGAAGGGGTGGTACATAAAAACCCCGGCCTAACCACATATAGGGGGGAAGGTGGGCATCCTAAGTCTCTGTGCCCCCTTGATATTAAGTCGGATGTCCTTCCATATTAGGTGGCCACAAGAACTGGGCAGATGGAATCCCAGGAAACGTGCATAGCTCCAGCTGGAGCACAACTAACCCACCAGGCTAGCAACAACTGAATAAAAGCACCTAGTGACCACACCCAGGTCAAGATGTTAACCCCATGAGAACCAGACAGGGAAGGAGGAAAGTATACAAGGAGAAGAGAACATACCGACAACCAAAGCTACACATTGCCTCTGACAACCAGCATACACGGCAACAGCCGCAGCCAGTACGCCAGGGCACAAACGCTAGTAACCAGAAACACGTGTCACGATAACCACACCGTACATGACAGGTACTGCATACTCCCTTCCTCCTCCTATTGGCCCCGCCATATGCACCAATGCCTTGGTGCAATATCTGTGTCATCTCACTGTCCCAATGTCAACGTTGAGCCCTGTGAAGGCCCATGCAGATACTGCATTCCTCCGCAAGCTGGACGTAGTGTCCAGCACCACTGACAGGACCTGGTATAGAATAACATTGTAAGGTGGGAAATGAGGGTACCTACAACCTCTTGCAATACTTTCTGCTTGGAGAGCATTATTATAGCAACCATTTTGGGAGAATACTGTAATTTGACATGTGGCATATGAGGATTGCTGATATATTGCGTTCTATTAAACACTCCACTATTCCCTTCCTTTGTAGGCTTGGGACTGGATTATCTTCCATCTGTCTTCGTTGTAACTGCTTCGGACCTATGAGCGTCTATGTAGAGCCTGCGACTGTTTTTAATTCACAATGTAACTTTTGTTGAATGACAATTTTACACACAGACTGGTTTTGGATATTACGGCGGCAAACACATAATGCTTTTTTGCAGTTTTAATTAAAAATGCTGTTAATGGGAAAATAGCGTACTTAGAAAGTGTGAAATATGAATCTGTGTGCTGGAGGGGAGCCGTGCAACATCGATTCTGCCTCTTTATGACTTTATGTTCTAATTATTTTACTGCTAATGAGAGAAGGGCAACATCTGGGACATTCGGAAACTTGCCTTAAAAGTTAAAAACTAGAAATAGTGAGGTCGAAATAACAGTGTTAACCCTTTTAGGGCATAGGGTTTATATCCGTAGAGTAAAGCTGACACATGGGTGCTGCAATGTGAATGTGTCATAAAATAATCCTGAAAGAGGTTTTCCTCTAAAAATGTTCCTGCAGCATGGTCCCTGAGAAGATTCATACTTACCTGCTCCCTCCAGCTCCCGTCCTCCACACTGTCTCTGCTCTCTCCAGTCCTCGCAATACTTACATCCAGCTGGCTCTTGGCATGGTCACATGCGCCG
>ONZH01009284.1:0-10160 GCA_900303285.1 Rhinella marina | reverse complement strand
AGTATACTGGGATACAACAAGCAATAAAGGTAAAAAGGCATGTGAAAAATGTATGGTCTTACCAGGTCAGTTATGCTACATCAAGGTTCCAGCAGGACCATAGTGGTAAATTTGAGGTTGCAATGACCTTTGTAGTCCAGGTCCCCTGATGAGTCCCTACTTTAGACAGAAACATGTCAGAGAGGTTTGGTAAATATTGAAGGGCTTTACGGGGCTTGTTAGCCCAGGGTCAGGTTCCAGTCAGGCGGCCGTTAATTAGGGTGGTGGCCCTGAGTTGAGGCTTAGGGTGTTGCAGGACCACAGCAGGGTTTAACAGGGATAGAAAACCACTACAGTAGAGACGAGCGAATCATCCAAAATTCGCTTCGCCGAATATTCGTCGAACTTTACAAAAGATTTGTACCTCATACGAATCTATTCGGCAAAGCTGCGTACAAATCATACGTTATTTATTTGGTGTTTTGCGAACATTTGCGCACTAAATAACAAAACGTACAGTTGTTAAAGGTACGCAACTTATGTGAACACCTACACATGAGTGTACAAATTGCGTAAGAAAATGATGGGCTTTGCTGGAGCAAAATGGTGGAGCAGGAGGAAAGCTCTGTGTCTGACCCCTGGCTACATGATACTGTATCAGCAGATGACAGCAGATCATCCGGCTGTGATTGAGATGAGTGTGCCATTCACTCCACTACCTCATCCACTTTCTCCTCCACTACAATTTTGCGCCTTGGTGGGTTAGCCTGGTGGAAACACTGGCCAACTATTGCGAATTCTACAAGTAGAAGCTCCGGCTACAGGTCCTTTGGCACTGCTGCCCTGTGCCACCTTCTCCTTTTTTTTTGGAGCTCGAGGTCTGGCTGAAACCCTTTTGCTTTTCCATGCCAGACATTTTTCACTTGACTGTGGCCCTGTATTTAGGGTTCATAGGGTTCATGCTGCCCTAGGCACTCTCTGTGATGATGCCCCCCACCCAACGCGACCCATTCCCCCACGCCCCCAAATTTCAGCTGCGCCACCACCCCCAGCAAAAACCTGACCCTATGCACTTTAAGGTCCTTTTACACGGGCCGATTATCGGCCGAAAAATCGTTCCTAGGAACGCTAGTGCCGATAATCGGCCCGTGTAAAAGTGACCCTAATCAGCCGACGAACGAGCAAAACGCTCGTTCGTCGGCTGATTGGATCTTTTGTAGAAACCAAAAGATCCAATCTGTCGGGCGCACATCGCCCTGTGTAAACAGGCGATGTGCGCCTGACAGTATGGAGCTTTCCGGCCGCACGAGCGATACAGCGATCACTCGTGCGGCCGGGGCGCTCGATTCGTCGGGCCGTGTAAAGGCTCCCTGCCCGAGCGCCGATATCGCTGATCGGCGCTCGGGCAGGGAGAAGAATCGGCCTGTCTAAAAGGGCCTTTTTAGTCGTCCAGTCACAGGGGTCGGCCCTATAGGCTGACAATGGAGGCTATTGTGCCTGCATGTATTTACTATATTTCTACATAACTATCGCAGCAATGTACCGGATCTAGAGCTTGCCAGCAAACTTAATGCAACTAAAGGAGTCATGATAAACATACCATATACCAACTATGCACCCACCAGACCTCAGATCAGCGTATTGTGTCCCCATCAGACCTCAGATCAGCAGAATGTGCCCCATCAGACCTCAGATCAGCAGAATGTGCCCCATCAGACCTTAGATCATTAGAATGTGCCCCCATCAGACCTCAGATCAGCCCATTGTGCCCCCCAACAGACCTCAGATCAGCCCACTGTACCCCCATCAGACCTCAGATTAGCCCGCTGTACCCCAATCAGACCTCACATCAGCCCATTGTGCCCCCATCAGACCTCACATCAGGCTACTGTGTCCCCATCAGACTTCAGATCAGCCCACTGTGCCCCATCAGACTTCAGATCAGCCCACTGTGCCCCCATCAGACTTCAGATCAGCCTATTGTGCCCCCATCAAAACCTCAGATCAGCCCACTGTGCCACCATCAGACCTCAGATCAGCCCACTGTGCCACCATCAGACCTCAGATCAGCCCAATTGTGCCCCCATCAGACCTCACATTAGCCCACTGTGCCGCCATCAGACCTCAAATCAGCCCATTGTGCCCCCATAAGACCTCAAATCAGCCTCTTGTGCCCCATCAGACCTCAGAATCAGCCCACTGTGTCCCCATCAGACCTCAGATCTGCCCCATCAGCCTTTTGTGCCCCAGCCCCATCAGACCTCAGATCAGCCCTTTTGTGCCCCCATCAGACCTCATATCAGCCCGTTGTGCCCCATCAGACCCCAGATCAGAGCATTGTGCCCCATCAGAGATCACATCAGCCATTTGTGCCCAGCCCCCATCAGACCTCAGATAAGCCCGCTTTTCCCCCATAAGACCTGTCCCATTTGCCAGCCTGACAGGTGCCCCCCAGATGTGCACAGCCACAAACACACACAAAAAAATACCTGTTTGCTCCGGACTTCAGCGCGCGCGCCTTCTTCTCCTGAAGCAGTGTGATCCCGCGAGACTTGTGACCCAACTCAGCTTTTCTGCTGCCTGAGGCGAAAAATGAAATGGCGCCCCCTTCCCTTGCCGCCATCAGACCTCAGATCAGCGTCTTGTGCCCCCATCAGACCTCAGATCAACACATTGTGCCCCCATCAGACCTCAGATCAGCATCTTGTGCCCCCATCAGACCTCAGATCAGCGCCTTGTGACCCCATCAGACCTCAGATCAGCGTCTTGTGCCCCCATCAGACCTCAGATCAGCGTCTTGTGCCCCCATCAGACCTCAGATCAACACATTGTGCCCCCATCAGACCTCAGATCAGCATCTTGTGCCCCCATCAGACCTCAAGATCAGCGCCTTGTGACCCCATCAGACCTCAGATCAGCGTCTTGTGCCCCATCAGACCTCAGATCAGCGTCTTGTGCCCCCATCAGACCTCAGATCAGCGTCTTGTGCCCCATCAGACCTCAGATCAGCATCTTGTGCCCCATCAGACCTCATATCAGCGTCTTGTGCCCCCATCAGACCTAAGATCAGCGTCTTGTGCCCCCATCAGACCTCAGATTAGCGTCTTGTGCCCCCATCGACCTCAGATCAGCGTCTTTGTGACCCCATCAGACCTCAGATCAGCGTCTTGTGCCCCCATCAGACCTCAGATCAACGTCTTGTGCCCCCATCAGAACTCAGATCAGCGTCTTGTGCCCCCCATCAGAACTCAAATCAGCCTCTTGTGTCCCCATCAGACCTCAGATCAGCGTCTTGTGCCCCCCTCAGACCTGCCCACCCAGCCACTTAAAAAAAAAACATACTTACCTGTTCTGCGCTGCTGCTGCCCTCAGCTCCCGCGCTCCACTGTCTTCCCTTTCGGTGCGCACTATGACCTGACCCTGCGTGGAGCGCGGAACCTGAGTTTTTTTTAAGTGGCTGGGTGGGCTGCCCCACGCCACCCGACAGCACATCGCCCCCGGTGCCTAGTTGGTAATACGGCCCTGCCTGCAGCTGGTCTTTGTCTCTCTCCCTTTCTCTCTCCCTATCTCTCTCAATGGTCTCTCTGTCTGCCTGATTAATTACTAGCCCTGCACTGGCCCTGCACTTGCCCAGCACTGGCCCTGCAGTATCCCTGATATGTGCAATATGGATTCCCAGAACAATTACACCCCAATTTTAACAAAACAGTTCTCTGTTTGTCAGAACTTCACAGACAGTGCTTCTGCTCCTCTAAGCAGTCGCAGCACAACTGATGTGTCACTGGCTTACTGAGCCTGAGCCAATCAGAGAAAGCCCTTCCCACTAGGTCAGGTGACCGCTGTCTTCCTGGGCTTTATGCTGCACTAATAATAAACAGTAAAAGTTCGCTAATTAACTGAATTCATACGCATCAACGTATAAAGTAACTTAGACGTAACATTAGCGTACAATTTATCGGACAAGTATGTAGCGAATGCGTAGAGAGCTTAAGAACATTTTCAAATCTAACAAAGCGAATCTCAAAAAATCCGGATTTGATTTGCAGCGAAAAATTTCCAAGATTCGTATCGAATCAACGAAGCGGCGAATAGATTCGCTCATCTCTACATCCCAGGATTTTGAAACTGTGGCTGGAATGTTATAACCCTTGGTACAATTGCACAATTCAACTAATTCAACTAGTGGCTATGACCACTGAGGCCCTCGTGGAACCTTGATGTAGCACAACTGAACTGGAAAGACCGTTTCTTTTTCACATGGCCGGGACGTTGTGCGCATGCAACACCATCTACTGATTATTGATTATTTGTGCATTTATTAACCCCTACCAAACTGGTGGTGGTACAGGTATGCTGTTATACTGGGCACAACAGTTATATACTGTAGGTTGTTCCATCTTAGAACGTGTATTTGTGTTCATATTTTAAGTAATTGATTAAAGGTTACTGTTTATCTGACTTTACTTTTACAATGCTCACTTGATATTTGAATATGTTTTATTTTGATTATTGTAGTTAGAAAATTGGTCACATACAAGATACCAGTATTAGGCCCCATTCACACAGTCGTATTGCGGAATATTGCGGAATAGATGCGGCCCCCATTCACCTCTATGGAGCTAGCTCCGTGCCGCGGCTCCGATGAAGCATGTCCTATACTTGTCCGCACGCACGGACAAGTATAGGCATTTTGAATGGGGCCACCAGGCGTGTGTTCCGAGCGGTGCGGTACACACGCCGGGTGGCCCCCGTATTATTGCGGGTCCGCAATAATGCGGACCCGCAATTATACGGTCGTGTGAATGGGGCCTTAATGTTGCTTCATTTTTCATCTAACTTTAATCCCCTAATGCTTGTGCTTGGTGTTGCACTGAGCCTCATTCACTTCTATGGGGCTGAGCTGTGCCTAGGCCATGTGATAGGTCATCAGTATATACTGTAAATCTTGTAAAACCCCTTTGATGACCATAACAATGTTCCTTACTTGTCAATCAGCTATAGTATAATGCCAAGTTATTGCATTTTAGTGCTTTCTCTTGTCACTTGTAGGGCTTTACCCTTACCACTACCTTCACCATTTTGGAAAATTAAGTATTAACTATTTTTTAAACCTACAAGAAGCTTCATTTTTTAAAATTTATTTAAAAAAATAGTTTTCTTTTGCTTTCATTTATTAATTTTTTGATGACACATCCTCAAGAAGGTGAAAAAGCGTCCTTAAAGAGGACTTAGCAATGCAATCTGAAAGCATCATGGTATAGAGCAGGAGAAGCTGAGCGGATAGATAAATATATTTGTGGGAAAAGATTCAGTAAAACCTGTAATTTTTACATCTGTAGCCCTGTGAAGAGCTATCGGTACAAGAGGGAGGTGTTATCAGTGACTGACAGCTATCCCTACACACAATGCTATCAATCACTGATAGGACTTCCCTCCTGTACCTTCGATATTCAAAGAAGGTGGAAAAGACAGAGATATAAATGTATAAAAAAAACACGTTTTTACTGAATCTTTTTTCCCACAAAACTATATATCCATCTGTTCGATTTCTCCTGCTCTACAACATGGTGCTGTTAGATGTATTGCATTTTTTGGTGACAGGTCCTCTTTAATAGAGATGAGTGAATCAATTCTTCAGAAGAGAGAGACTTTTCCAGTCATTCAAAGTACTTTAAATTCGCGTAGAATTGATTCATACTAAAACCAAATTATAAAGTCTATTAGGACAAAACGGACCAGAAATGAATTTTAAGAATTTTGTTCTGGTCCATAATAATAATAATAATGACCCATCTGAACCGGTGATTGGCTGGCTGACAGGCACGCCCGCTGTTTTTGCGGTCATGTTTGACTCTGATCTCTCCTTTCTTTCCCATATCCAATCATTTGCTCGCTCTTGTCGTCTACAAATCAAGAATATCTCCAGAATCCGCCCTTTTCTTACAGTGGAAAAAGGCAAAAACTCTTGTTGTTGTTGCCTTGATTCTTTCTCGTCTTGACCACTGTAATCTATTTACTAATTGGTCTCCTTCTCAGTAAACTCTCCCCTTTCAGTCTATCCTAAATGTTGCAGCCAGGATCATCTATCTATCCACCCACCCGCTATACTGATGTTACTAGCCTGTGCCGGTCACTTCACTGGTTGCCCATCCACCAAAGAATACAGTTCAAATTTTCACCCTCACCCACAAAGCTCTCCACAGTGCTGCACTCCCATACATCCCCTCCCTCATTTCCGCCTACCACCCTACTCGTGTCTCTGTTCTGTTAGTGACCTGAAATTAAAATCCTCCATAATTCATATCTCTCGCTCCATCTTCAAGACTTTTCTCGAGCTGTACCTACTCTCTGAAATACTCTGCCCCGGAATATCCCTCCTTTATTTTTCTTTTATCTCACTCTGAAACACTTCTAACAAAAATTTCCACTAATTCCCCCAGTTAATTCATTTAAAATGTGAGAATGGTTAAATTTGATGTTTAAAGTGGTTCTAACAGCAGGGAGTGCTTTAAAAAATAAAAACATTAGTCATTTGTTAGAATCTCCTACTACTCCATTGCTCCACCCCAGTGCTGCCACTTGGGTGGTCCTCACTGATCAGTGATCATGATCATGTGCTGTACAGATGTATCAGATAAAGACCGGCCTCAACAATGATGCCTGCATATATGGCATGAGACTCCTGACACAGCAGTACTGGGGCAGTGGAGTTTTAACTGGTAGCTATTTTTTTTTATAGCATTCCCTCCTGGTACAAAAAAAAAATCTTGGAAAACCCCTTAAAAAAATTATTAGTGTTGGGCGAATCAAAGTCCATGAATTTGATTCACAGCGAAGCCAAATTTCCTTGTGCTTCGTGGTAGTGAATTGATTTTCCCTGAAATAGTGATAAAAAGTTTTTTAAAAAAATCATACTTACTTCATCTGTACGAAATCCCATGCACAGTGATGTATGACATCACCATGCCGGTGAATCTGGTGACGTCATCGAGATTTCATGCTGGATCTTCAATCGAGATGGCGGCCATCTCTTTGTGATCAAATGGATGAGGGTAAGTATGATTTTATTTTATTTTTTGTTTTACATTTTAATAGTAATATCAGATACTGCAATCACCGATGAATGCGGCATCGGAGGGGTAGAATGACGGGGTGAGGCGCAATCGCCACTCCCTCTCATTGCACCCACTACTTAGGCCGTGTTCACTTTGGCGTTCTAGAACTCCATTATAGGTTCCGTTATAACAGAGTTATAATGGAATATAATGGAATTCTAGGAATGCAAATGGAAACCTTTAAGACATGTATTAGGACTGAGCAAAACGGAATGCCTCTTAAAGTAAGAAATGGTTACCTGATCTATTACTGAGTCATCAAGATATAACATGCCGGCGGTTTTCTTAAGAAAATCTAAAGAATTACATAGTATTGACTTGAAACGGCACATTACTTCCAGGGAATATGTCTTTATTACCCAGTAAAGCAGTACCTGATTTTCTGCAACTATTGCTGATGTGGTATCCAACAGAGATTGTCCTAAGGTGATATTGCAGGAAAAATCCAGATATTGCAGACAGGATCCTAACATGAACTTGTACTTTATGACCTACAGTTTGTGGAACCCCAACCTCTCCTAATTATTGAGTCTGAGTGTGTCATTTATTAGTATGGGTTGTAATTAAATGTTGAGCAAATCAAAGTGCAGAAAGTGGACTTCGATCTGAATTTCAGAGAAAATTCAATTTGCAAATCGAAAGTCATGGTAACAAATCAATTTTTCCCTGAAATGGGGTAAAAAAAAAAAACATACTTACCTCATCCATTTGAGCACGAAGAGCACGTCACCACTATCTTGATTGAAGATCCCACGAAATCCCGTGCCGATGATGTCATCAAGGGCTGCACAAGATTTCTCACTGGTTTTTCAATCAAGATGGAGGCGGCGAGCTCCTCGTGATCAAATGGATGAGGTGTATGATTTTTTTATTTATTTGTTATAGACTTAAATATTGAAGTGAGATGCCACAATCAGTAATGAATGCGGCATCTCAGGGGTACAATCTCCATTCCCTGCCATTGCACAAACCATTTTCAAAGAAATGCGCTTTGTGACAAAGAAATTCGACGCAAAGCTATTTTTTTTTTTTTTTTTATTAGACAAAGCAACCGAATCGAATTTTAGAGATCTTCGCTCATCTCTAGAAGAGCTTGGTGATTTTAAACATGGCACTGCCAAGTACTGAAGCAGATGGTGCGTAAAAATCACCTATTCTTTGTTGTATTACTTCAGAGTTACAAACTGACTCTGGAAATAATATCACCATATGAACTGTGCACCGAGAGCTTTATGAAATGGGTTTCTTTGGTCAAGCAGCTTCTCCTAAGCCTAAGGCCCCCAAGCCCAATGGAAAATGTTGGCTGAAGAAGTGAACAGCATGGCACCACTGAGCTCTGGACTCATCTTAGCCAGTCTAATGAAAGAATTTAAGTTTGGCGAATGTCCAATGAACGCTATCTATCAAGATTGTAAAATGTGGTGAATTGCTAATAGTATGAGTAGGCTTGGGCTAGACCTCTTATTTCTAGGAAAGTTAACGTTACTTCTGCAGCATATGAAGACATTTGCCAAATTACGGCAACAGTTTGGGGAAGGCCCGTTCCTGTTAAAACATGCATATGTTGCTGTGTCAAGAAATGGCCTCCATAAAGGAACTGATGAACTAAAAACTCTATTACACGCTAGACCTTCTCATCCAACATTAGGGCTTGACATCTCAAATGTTCTTTTGGCTGAAATTATGATAAGTTTGAACAAAAATAGCAAAATAAAATGTAAATATTTTTTTTTTACATATAACTTTTTGCTCCTTCTCCCCTCTCACAGTAGATTGTTTCACGCAAACACAGAAAAAAAAGCTGCATTTATCGTTTCATAATATACGTGAAACTTTAGGGTTTTTTTTGGAAATCATCACTATTTTTTCACAGAATATGGTATTTGACAACTTCATACTTGAAATACAAAATGCCCGATTTATCATGTCAGATTCTGTTTCTCAGCGTGTTGTTCCCTGTACATAAAAACCACATCTTTGCTCTGTGAGAACATAGTTTTGGAAGCGAAAAACTACTACTTTATGGTATTCTACATCTTTCTCTTTTACTATTACACTGCAAAAAGTGGAAAAAGACACATGCATGCAGAACATTAAAATATCCTTGGTTAAAGGGGTTCTCCGGGAATTAAGAAAATGAAAATACATAAATATTACTTTATTATAAATATATTCTCAAACACCTTTCATTATTTATAATGGCTCATTTTGTCTGGGGAGCAATGATTAGGAGAAACAAAATGGCTGCCATCCTGTCAGTATACACACAAAACCTGTTCTTATCACATAGGAGGACAAGTTACTTCACAACACTGAGCTATAGAGCTGCCTCATTCTCCTCTCTGCTATACTTGTCAGTGGTTATGATCCTGAATACAGAGGATAAGATCTTTAGCTGAATCTCTGTAAGAATGGAGTTCATGAACAAATGTGGCTAATGATCAGCAGCACTTGTATGCAGTCTCCATTACCACAGCCCCACATTACCACAGTCTGTGCTGTCCGTCCTCTCTGTCTCCTCATGAACTCCATTCCTACAGAGATTTAGCTAAAGATCTTATCAGCTGTATTCAGGATCATAATCCCTGACAAGAAGAGCAGAGAGGAGGATGAGGCAGCTCTTTACCTCAGTGTTGTGAAGTAACTAATAGGATGGCGGCCATTTTCTTTCTCCTAATCATTGCTCCCTAGACTAAACGAGCCGTTATAACTAATGAAAGGCATTTGGGAATATATTAAGTAATATTTAAGTATTTTCATTTTCTTAATTCCCAGAGAATCCCTTTAAGTATTAAAGCAACTTTATCTGACTAAATATACACCTGCCTGTGGCCAAGTACTGTGAGACCACTTGAGCTGCATCCTATTCATTATTAATCACAACTACACTGTAATCTTGTTTTCTTTGGTAGTGGTGTGCAGTATTGCGGGTTTCCTCACAGCCATTCACAATCAAGAAAGATGAACAATGTAGTTGTTCCATTATTTAGTAGGATGCAACTGCGGCTCATTTCACCTTGTGGTACTTGGCTGCAGGTGCCCACATCCTTTATGCAGCATGGCCTT
>ONZH01009283.1:0-40024 GCA_900303285.1 Rhinella marina | reverse complement strand
ATGTAGAATTTAGTTACAATAATAGAGACATAAACAGACATAGAAACATGTGCAAAAACAGTTATAAAAACAAAAAGAAGTAAAAAAGAAAGTCTATTACTTAGCGAGTTGCTCTGTAAAAGTCTGTTGCTGTTCCTGTAGACAGGGAGAAGATGTCCGTTGTGAATTGGGTCCCCAGTGTGTCAATAAGAATGTTCCTGGTGACAAATTATTCTGCCTCCTCAGCTCAGGGAGTGTGCTGAGGGGATGACTTCCTCCGTTCTGGCCCAGCCCACAGTCAGTTCAGTACTCATGGTCACCACACCCCCCAATATGTTAGGTTCTCACTACATGGGGACGTATGGGGTCATCTCTGGGGTGTTTGTGCTTTCTGTGTCACCCACAATCTACCAAACTTGATTATGAAAGTTAATAACATGTAGGCCTCAATGGGAATGATTTACGATGCATTGACTGATATTCCAACACGTAGTCCTACAGCCCCTGGACCACATGTAGTCCTACAGCCCCTGGACCACACGTAGTCCTACAGCCCCTGGACCACATGTAGTCCTACAGCCCCTGGACCACACGTAGTCCTACAGCCCCTGGACCACACGTAGTCCTACAGTCCCTGGACCACACGTAGTCCTACAGCCCCTGGACCACACGTAGTTCTACAGCCCCTGGACCACACGTAGTCCTACAGCCCCTTGACCGCACGTAGTCCTACAGTCCCTGGACCGCACATAGTCCTACAGTCCCTGGACCACACGTAGTTCTACAGCCCCTGGACCACACGTAGTCCTACAGCCCCTGGACCACATTGTAGTTCTACAGTCCCTGGACCACATGTAGTCCTACAGCCCGCTGGACCACACGTAGTCCTACAGCCCCTGGACCACACGTAGTTCTACAGTCCCCTGGACCACATGTAGTCCTACAGCCCCTGGACCACACGTAGTCCTACAGCCCCTGGACCACATGTAGTCCTACAGCCCCTGGACCACACGTAGTCCTACAGGCCCCTGGACCACACGTAGTCCTACAGTCCCTGACCACACGTAGCCCTACAGTCCCTGGACCACACGTAGTCCTACATTCCCTGGACCACATGTAGTCTACAGTCCCTGGACCACATGTAGTCCTACAGCCCCTGGCCCACACGTAGTCCTACAGCCCCTGGACCACATGTAGTTCTACAGTCCCTGGGACCACATGTAGTCCTACAGCCCCTGGACCCACACGTAGTCCTACAGCCCCTGGACCACACGTAGTCCTACAGTCCCTGGACCACACGTAGTCCTACAGCCCCTGGACCACATTGTAGTTCTACAGTCCCTGGACCACATGTAGTCCTACAGCCCCTGGACCACACGTAGTCCTACAGCCCCTGGACCACACGTAGTTCTACAGCCCCTGGACCACACGTAGTCCTACAGTCCCTGGACCACACGTAGCCCTACAGTCCCTGGACCACACGTAGTCCTACATTCCCTGGACCACACGTAGTCCTACAGCCCCTGGACCACACGTAGTCCTACAGTCCGTGGACAACACGTAGTCCTACAGCCCCTTGACCACACGTAGTCCTACACCCCCTGGACCACAGGTAGTTCTACAGCCCCTGGACCACACGTAGTCCTACAGTCCCTGGACCACACGTAGTCCTACAGTCCCTGGACCACACATAGTCCTACAGCCTCTGGTCCACACGTAGTCCTACAGTCCCTGGACCAAATGTAGTCCTACCGTCCCTGGACCACACGTAGTCCTACAGCCCCTGGACCACACGTAGTCCTACAGTCCCTGGACCACACATAGGCTGGAGCCACGGTGTCTTCATACATGTCCATGGGCTTGAGAGTAGGACACATCTTATTAACACTTCCAAAGGCCACGCTGCCTCACCACCTGGAGGTTGCCTCTGAAAGGCAGATGCTAATTGGAGTACAATAGGGTATGTATATCCCATGGCAGACTTCTCGGAACCGCAAGACCTCCGTTATCATACACAGTCACACCATCACATTACAAGACTGTGTCTGAACGTACGGTACCAGCACCTGCTGGTCATCCAGGACAACAGATACCGGAAACAAGCAGAGAAAACCTTCTGGCAAGACCTAAGGTCACCACAAGAAAGGTGATCTCCGAGGACATAGACTACTTCCATCCATGGTGGACAATACATTGGAGCCAGCTGATGTGTCAGTATACACAGTGCTGGATGGCAGGGCCATGTCAGGAACGTGCCTAGCTTTCTAAATGAAGAGAGACAAATCATGCGGTGCGCAAAGTGCATTTCGGCAAATTTTTTCCACACTAGGCCACGCCTCTAAAACCGCCCAAAACATAACTATACACCTAATCCCAACCAGTCCTCGTAATACCCCCACATAATAATTATTCCTCCTTCATGCCACAAACAGTAGTTATGCCCACACAGAATTATGCCCAGCTGTGCCCCCAGTAATATGCCCAGTTATGTGCCCCCAGTAATATGCCCTGTTATGTGCCCCCAGTAATATGCCCAGTTATGTGCCCCCAGTAATATGTCCTGTTATGTGTCCCCAGTAATATGTCCTGTTATGTGCCCCCAGTAATATGTCCTGTTATGTGCCCCCAGTAATATGTCCTGTTATGTGCCCCCCCAGTTATGTGCCCCCAGTAATATGCCCAGTTATGTGCCCCCAGTAATATGTCCTGTTATGTGCCCCCAGTAATATGCCCAGCTGTGCCCCCAGTAATATGTCCTGTTATGTGTCCCCAGTAATATGCCCTGTTATGTGTCCCCAGTAATATGCCCTGTTATGTGTCCCCAGTAATATGCCCAGCTGTGCCCCCTGTAATATACCCTGTTATGTGACCCCAGTAATATACCCAGCTGTGCCCCCAGTAATATACCCAGCTGTGCCCCCAGTAATATGCCCAGATGTGCCCCTAGTAATATGCCTTGTTATGTGTCCCCAGTAATATACCGTTATGTGCCCCCAATAATATGTGCAGCTGTGCCCCCAGTAATATGCCCAGATGTGTCCCAGTAATATACACAGCTGTGCCCCCCCCCAGTAATATGTCCAGTTATGTGCCCCCAGTAATATACCAATATCTGTCCCAGTAATATACCTAGCTGTGCCCCCAGTTATATGCTCTGTTATGTGTCCCCAGTAATATGTCCAGTTATGTTGCCCCAGTAATATGCCCTGTTATGTGCCCCTATTAATATGCCCAGCTGTGCCCCCAGTAATATGTCCAGTTATGTGCCCCCAGTAATATGCCCACACTGTGTCCCCAGTAATATGTCCTGTTATGTGCCCCCAGTAATATGCCCTGTTATGTGCCCCTATTAATATGCCCAGCTGTGCCCCCAGTAATATGTCCAGTTATGTGCCCCAGTAATAAACCCACACTGTGTCCCCAGTATATGTCCTGTTATGTGTCCCCAGTAATATGTCCTGTTATGTGTCCCCAGTAATATGTCCTGTTATGTGCCCCCAGTAATATGCCCTGTTATGTGTCCCCAGTAATATGTCCTGTTATGTGTCCCCAGTAATATGTCCTGTTATTGCCCCCAGTAATATGTCCTGTTATGTGCCCCAGTAATATGTCCTGTTATGTGCCCCCAGTAATATGTCCTGTTATGTACCCCCAGTAATATGTCCTGTTATGTGCCCCCAGTAATATGCCCTGTTATGTGCCCCCAGTAATATGTCCTGTTATGTGCCCCCAGTAATATGTCCTGTTATGTGCCCCCAGTAATATGTCCTGTTATGTGCCCCCAGTAATATGTCCTGTTATGTGTCCCCAGTAATATGCCCTGTTATGTGCCCCTATTAATATGCCCAGTTATGTGCCCCCAGTAATATGTCCTGTTATGTGCCCCCAGTAATAACCCACACTGTGTCCCCAGTAATATGTCCTGTTATGTGTCCCCAGTAATATGTCCTGTTTATGTGCCCCCAGTAATATGCCCTGTTATGTGCCCCCAGTAATATGTCCTGTTATGTTATGTGCCCCCAGTATATGCCCTGTTATGTGCCCTGTTATGTGTCCCCAGTAATATGCCCTGTTATGTGTCCCCAGTAATATGTCCTGTTATGTGTCCCCAGTAATATGTCCTGTTATGTGCCCCCAGTAATATGTCCTTCCCCAGTAATTATGTCCCTGTTATGTGCCACCCAGTATATGCCCTGTTATGTGCCCCCAGTAATATGCCCTGTTATGTGTCCCCAGTAATATGCCCAGTTTATGTGCCCCCAGTAATATGACGCAGATTATGTTGCCCCCAGTTAATATGGCCCTGTTATGTGTCCCCAGTAATATGTCCTGTTTATGGTGCCCCCAGGTAAATACCCTGTTATGGTCCCCATAATATTGCCCTAGTTATCTGCCCCCAGTATATGCCCACACTGTGCCCCCAGTAAATATGCCCTGTTATGTGCTCCCAGTAATATGCCCACACTGTGCCCAGTAATATTTCCTGTTATGTGCCCCAGTAAATATGCCCTGTTATGTGCTCCAAGTAATATGTCCAGCTGATCCCTCAGTAATATACCCAAATGTGCCCTTTTATGTGCCCACAGCAATCTGCCCAGTTATGTGCCCCTAGTAATGTACCCAGCTGTGCCGCCAGTAATATGCCCTGTTATGTGCCCCCAGTAATATGCCCCCAGTAATATACCCTGGTATGTGCCCCCAGTAATATGCCCTGTTATGTGTCCCCAGTAATATGCCCAGTTATGTGCCCCCAGTAATATGCCCTGTTATGTGCCCCCAGTAATATGCCCAGTTATGTGTCCCCAGTAATATGCCCTGTTATGTGCCCCCAGTAATATGCCCTGTTATGTGCCCCTAGTAATATGCCCAGTTATGCCCCCAGTAATATGCCCTGTTATGTACCCCAGTAATATGCCCATTTTATGTGTCCCCAGTAATATGCCCAGCTGTGCCCCCAGTAACATGCCCACATTGTGCCCCTCACAGAAAGTAAAAAAATTAAACACCACATACTCACCTTCTTCCTAGCAGCAGCAGCAGGACATCAGTTGCTCTAGTCTGTGAAGGAGGCGGAGCTGAGGCTGACTGCTGGCCAGCCGGCCCTGCACAGACCAGAGGTGTGGAGAGTCGGCAGGAGGGAGGACTGATGAAGCAACTGTCTCTGCTTCCTATGGACGTACCTCCCCCATACCAGAACAGTGGGACAGCCACTGTAATCTGGTACTGTCCCTCCGGATCCGGGACGGTTGGGAGGTAGGGCCTAATATCATATTACTAGGGGCACATAACAGAGCATATTACTGGGGCACAGCTGTCCCCATGGGCTGTGATTAATATGGAGCCATACACATTCATCCTGATGCCAGTATGGAGTGTAACATATCAGATGCCAGGGGCACCCCATGACTCTTCAAGGTGCATTTTTGACAATGTAAAGCAAAAGTGAGAAAGCTGTCAATCAGGGGCTGGAGGGAGGTTGAGGGAGCAGCATCCCGGGGATACATTGGACATCTTCGTCTGAATCATATATTGTTGAGCCTGAGTTTTTATATTTTTATATTTCCTAGAAAAAGACAATATAATATATCATACAATTAGTATCTCCCTAATGCCATATACCAGCAGCTCCACCGAAACTGCTGTGACCCAACCACAGAGGAGGTCCCGAGAGACAGAAGAGGCAGAACGAGGGAAGAAATGAAAAGAAAACAATTAACTCCAATACCTATATTTTTACTTCACAAAGATGTTAAATTTCCCAGATGGAATTTTAAGTCTCATGGATTTCTCTCCATCCTACTCCCCCCCCCCCATCCTGCCCCATTTATCCTCTTTTTGCAAAAAAAGGTGCCTAAAAATATTCCCACTGGGTGGTTAATGTCTAATCCACCTTTTATTATAGATTTCTGAGCTACAAAGAACACAGAAGCCAATGCTATTTTTAATTTACATTTATTTATAACAAGCTCTGCTCCAGAAGCCAGGCAAAGAAGTTCTTGCTTCTGACACGGGGCACAGAAGCTGAAGAGGACAAAGCCTGAGAGCTGTGATGAGATCACCTGTTCTGGAGCAGACAGGCAGAAGGTGACTTGAGAGCTCATGAATGAGATGCGCTCTACTGCTCGGTGCCAGTCATTGTTCTTTCAGCCTGGCTCCTGTATGTACTGGATCACGCTCAGCCTTCTCCTTGCTTGTTACTGTGTTTGACCTTGAACTGTTCAGTGACCATTGCCTTGCCGTTGTCTCTCTTGGTTCTGACTTGGCTTCTTTCTGACATTGCTATTGGATTTCTGGTTCTGACCTCAGCTATGTGACTACTCAGGCTGTCCGCTCCACCTGCTTCCTTTCACAATGAACAAACTTTAGTAACAGATTAACTACAGCACTCGGCTATATCTATGTATGCAAATAAGCTGAGAAGAGCCCAAGGGGCGGTCCCCAGGGCTAGCAATGCTCAGGCACTCCAATCTACATTGAGCCAGGTCCCTCCTCTTAGTGCCTTCTCATCACCTCCTTCAGCTACCAACATCAGCAAGTCTCTAGAATAGATGAAGTCCTGCACAGTCAGTGCTCCTCTGTGGGCAGTGGTGTCATCAGGTTCAAGACCAATCCAGCCAGGTGTCTGTGCAGGAGAACTGAAAGAATTGGTGAGAAGACACTGAAGGGAGGAGTGGAGTCTGGAGTCAAAGATGCAGGGATGACGTTCTATGGTCAGTAACAGAATTACATACAATTCTTCAATCTGGCCTCAGTGCAGACCCCATGGCCATCCCCCACACTGTGAGTGGTCAATAAACATTAGAATATAGAACTTGCTCTGTAACATTAAAGAGCCATATGCATTGGAAATGACATCACCTGTCAATCATATAATGTATAGCTGCCTATAGACTGATGATAGTGATTCCCATAGCATATACATACCTTAAATATCAACAATACAGAGGTACACGTCTCAAATTATTATCCAAAAATTATGTCAACTCTGCAAAAGTAAAAAAGCAGCAGGGATTTTTTTTAGATACATATAAGATACATAAAAGTTTCATCAGTACTGTGGAGTCCGAGTCGCTATAAAATGGACCGACTCCAAAAATATATAATAAATTGGTCCAGTTAGTTCAATGCAGTATGTGCTGAATATATTTTTATAAGAATTTGAGAAAATGATGAAATGTCCTATAAATGTCTGTTCTATTCCTAATCTCAGGATCTAGGCTTTCAGTGGAGATGACTGTGCTGCCCTTTATGTAGATGCTCAGAAGTGAAGCTCCTCCGCTACAGATCAGAGGAAAAAGGCACTGGGAAGGAATGGCTGCACTCATCTCATCTTCTGGGGAAAACAGGATTAAAGGGGTTTTCTCACTAGTTACAAAGATTAGCTTTCATCATAAAGGGACAGTTAAAGGAAGCTTGGATTGTAGCACCAATACCTGGTGGTAACCGGTGTCAAGTGATGACTAGTGATCTGTCAGTCAGAACGTATTCAGAAGATTTCAAGAGCTAAAGGTGCCGCAAAAATACAGGATAAGGTTGTAATAAAACCCTCGGCCACAGGGCTGGCTCAGGTCTGTCACCCGTGGTATATGAAGATATCTGAGGGCCTTCAAGACACACATAGCTTCACCTTAACACTTGTCCTTTGTACCATTTCACATGACAGATAGAAGAAAACGAAATAAAATCCTTGTAAAAAAGTCATTTATTAAAAACAAAACTATTTTCTGTACCACAGAATTAAATACAATACAAAATGAAGAGTGGGCTCAGGGCCTTGTAAACATTCAGCAGTACTGGGCTGGGCACCTGTCAGGCTGTCCGGGTGCGGCAGTCTGGGGTCAATAGTAGGAAATACACAAGACGCGGGGATGAAGCTCTATGGTCAGGAGGAGGATGACATACAATTCTTTAATCTGGCCTCAGTGCAGACCCCATGGCCATCCCCCACACTGTGAGTGGTCAATAAACATAAGAATGTAGAACTCGCTTCCTAAACATCTGATATTACCCATACGAACTGGAAACGACATCACCGGTCAATCATATCCTGCCTTTCTGCCTATAGATAGGGATTCCCATAGCAAATAAATAATTTAAAGGGACACCTTAGATATTAACAATGCAGATGTAAACGGCTCATATTATTATTATCTAAAAATTATGGTGGTTTTTTCCAGCACATAAACGTACCGATGTATATGGTGACCATAGAATATCCTAGGTGGAAAGTCAACTGCAGTATATCTACAAGAGTGGTCTGCTGTGGAACAACCTCAACTCCGAGCATCCCCGGACACATCTACTGCTGGGGTACACTGGGAGTAGTAGTTTTAGAAAACTGCAGACCAATGGTCCACAGAAATTGACCAAGGTGACCATGAGAGGATCCAGAATATCAGCACCAGGTCACACGTATGTATATATATATATATACTATACTGACCATATTGCACTGTTTATATTTCCTATGATATCAGAGGATGATGTAAACTGGAAACATAGGGACACATACCGTATATAATATAGTTCTTACAGTTCTGTCCTAGAGGAACAGTCCTCTAGAAACGTCCTTCATGAAGGAGCAAAGCTGGTGCATTAAGTGAAACATGAAGGACCCATAGTCCCTGGAAATAAGAACGTACAACATGTAATCGAAGACGATGAGGGCCACAGTAAAAGGAATTCCTTTTCTACCGTTACCTCATCAATTGGAAGAAGATTACACGAAGACTTCTTACTCCTTTGTATCTTCTTCCCGTTAACTCAACACTCAAACCGATGAAAAGCCATGGACAGACCAGAGGTCCACATGAGAAGATACTGGACCATAGAAAAGTCAGGTCAGGTGAAATGTGATGGCTGTAGAGCGTTACGGTGAGCGATATTACTCTTCTCCAGTTGGATGAAAGACGAGATATTTTTGGCTCTGAGCACAGTTTCTCTATGCCCAATATTCCTTAATGTCCTAATTCTATAAGGCACTGACAAAGTCTAACAATGGTCCTGTGAAATAATGAAAGGCTTCTAAATACTCAAATCACGTCCAGTAGAGCATCAACGGGGCGTCCCATTATAGGGATTCACGGATCGTTCCAAATACATCTGAGGAGACAATGGAAGCTCCTCAACGAAGAACTTCAGTGCAATACACAATGAAGGGATGTTGGGTGTCCAGTATGGTCACTGTTCCTCATGTAACAGCCTCGAAATGGAAACCTCAGCAGATTTTGGGTCTTTTCATCCTCATAGTGCAAATATCAGGATGGTGTATATATCCTAGTTCCTGGTGTCATTTCCCATTCTTGGCTTGATGTCTACCATCATTGCTTCTGAAGAAAGGCCGCAACCGTTGCTTGGACTCTGCTCCCTTGCTTTGGCCTTGAAGAAGGAGCAGATAGGAGTTAGATTCATGTGCTATTGTGCATGTGGTGAAGAATCAAGTAACAGCTCGTCACCTACCATTGAGTGGCTTTTATCTGCATGGCTGAGTTGGTCACAGGAGGTTTGACATTTGTAGAAGGTGTCTTCACCAGAAGACAATCCTTCTGGACGGGATTCAGGGGTAGCGGCTTTCGAGGAGGGTTCGGCTTTAACAAAACAAAGAAAGCAAATTAAATTTATAGTCTTAACTATATGCATCATTTCCCCCCAAATAGAGCAGATCATCAACATTTGTAAGCACTGGACTGAGGTACCTGTGGTGTCCGGGCAGGACATGAAGGCAATGGCTTCTTAGGGGGCAGCAGCTTTGTTTGCTGACTCTCTTGCTTGGTTGGTATGATTGGGGAGGACTTGACTGGTGGAGGAGGTCTTGATGGCTTCAGCTGTATGATGGTCTTGGGTGGCTGACTGCTTGGTGTCAACAATGGACGCACAATGTTGACCGGGCTGAGAGTTGACCTGCGAGGCTCCATTTTTTCCATGGAAAGTGGACCATGAACTCTGTAGAGACAGCAAAATATAAAACAACAATCAACACAGGCAATCTGTATGAGGCTGCCCAAACATAAAAGACAAGCATCGGCTGGAAAGAAGACAAATCAGTCATCCTTGGAATGGGAGCTTGCTAAAAGTGGCAAGGGTTTCACCAAATATGGCTGGCCATGCCAAACACATGTAGCTCCAACCAACCAAGCCTAAAAATTTCCAACCTGTCAGATAATCATCATCATTTACGTAAAATATTCACACAATGGTCAGCCAAACCGGCCAAAATGGGCTCCTGCTGACATATCATTAGAGGTTTTCTCCATTGCAGATGTTCCTTCACATAAGGAAGTATCAGAAAGGGAATCTTATCTGACAAAGGGTCATGAATCGAGGACATTGAATTGCACTGAACTGAAAGACTACAATATTGTTCGCATCATCAGCTGGTAGCTATCAAATCCAATGGGATTTCACACATGTACAACTGGAAGCAAGAGAAACATGGGATGCATGGGTTACATTACTGGCTTTGTGCCGTCATTACCTTTTGTGTGGCTGGAGATGACGCTGGAGGAGGAAAACTGCGCTGCGTGAAGATGGTGTTGGAATGTCCTCTGGCCGCAGGATGGCGAAGGGAGTTCCCCATTCTGCAAATTACAATACAACCATGGAAAACGGTTCATAAGACTTATGCCAAAAATGTATTTGGGCCATTGATGTTCTTCTCAGGCATCTTCATAACTATGAATGGTGCAAAAGTCCAAGGGGGTGAAATGAGGACCCTATAGAGAGCTGTTATATTTCTACACTAAGCATCATCTCACAAGCAGAAGACAATGGAAGAAGATTAGGCCATCTTCTCTTATTAGCTGCTCCTCATATAAAATCTAGGAGGAAGGGGATGCAAATGAGCTCTTATCAAGCTCTAATACATCTGGTGGCATTAGAGGCAGAGCTTGTTAAGAGCTCATTTGCATCCCTTTCTTCCCAGAATTCCAAAGGAGCAAGAATGGCCTATAAGTCTCCTCACACCAATTAAGGTGATCGCTCCCCAAAGACAGGTAGTACCCCTAATATAAAAACTACAAACATTACTCATGTCTTACTATATTAACTTGGGCTCCTTTCCTTCAAGTATCATTTTGCCATTGGGTTTGAGCAGGACATTAACCCTGTAGCCCAAAATATTTGTCTGATGACATGTGAATGTTTAGCTTAAAGAGGCCGAGTATGGGAACGACGTGTTCCTCTTTCTATGGGCGGTGAGGATACGTTGACGACATCCTGCAGACTGTCTCACCTGCACTTTGCTCTGCTTTTGTAGACCCACTTCTTTAGTTGAGAATCTGGTCTTCTGTACCAATAGTAGATCCCGAAGCCAATGAGCGGAAGGACAACCAGGAACAGGAGTAGCAAGAAGATGATGAGACCTTCTTGAACTGTTAAGATAAACACAAGATCGGTTAACAGGGGGGTGGACTCTATGTATAGTATGACATGGTCTCCACCTGCATGGTGACCAGTCATAATAATGGCTAATGAAATAAGCTAGAACATAGAGTTGATAACAAGACTAACTCACAGTCATCAGGGACTGGACCACTGTCTATGCTTCCCCCATAGCCAGACGTTTTACAGTAGGGAGGGCTCCAGCCGGCGTTACAATGGCAGTTTCTGTTACTGTTGCACACCTAGACAATGAGGAAGGAGAGGTCAGTATGTGGTCAATGAAAGAAGCCAAGCATGATTGTATATGATGTCCATGGGGCAGGTGGGTAGTTGTATCTCCTCACGTCTGCAGTATATTACTGGTATTTCTTGTTTTTACTGTGTACATTATTTTTCAAAAGTTTTTTGTACTTTTTGAAGACTCACCCCGTGTCCATTGCATCGAGCTATACATTCATCCCATTCAAAGAAGGAAGCGTTCTGACATTGCCGATCTTTACAGACCTAGAATGAGACGAGAGCAAAGTCACAACTGAATCTCTTCTAGAAAAATACGTTGTCTATATACCCGCTCCGAAATATACTAATAGGAGTAGTAAACATATCACATTCTGGGTAGAGATAGAAGGGAAAGACATGGAGACCAAAAAATGAGCGTATGGAAGCCTCTGGAAGGTTCCTAACAGAATTGACACCCTGGATTTCAATATGTTTGATGGTTTTTCCCTGTGGGAGATAATCTGGATGATAGAGGTGTCTAGATGGATCTGGATGAGACAGACATCTCTCAAAGAGGGTCTTCTCATTGAAATTGATGTGGTGGACTGGGGAGATAGCTGAACGCGTGATCAGCCTCAAGAAGAAGCTAGGCTTTCCTTCATCCAGGCACAATATTTTGTATGACTAGTAGCCATATATCCAAGGACCATGTATAGTACGTTCTCCAAGACATCACCCTCCAACCATCAACCAAACAAACAGCCACCCACCACACAGGCCTCATCCATGGTTCACACGAACAAACTCTTCTAATGGTCCATAAGATGTGATTGGCCAGGTGGTCTGAAGAATCACATTTACTGTTCTCCATCATCCACCATCTGCACATCACACTCATCAGTCTCCAGTCATGGTTCACACTCAATGTGACTCAAATGTACAAATTGTAGAAAATAAATTTGACCCTGTACTAAATACAACATATACAACATATCGCCCTAGACGTAGACTCACCATGCCATCTCCACACTTGGTCCCAGTCATGACCAGCCCTGGGTCTGAGGAGTCACCTTCTTCATCTTGCACTGAGTAGGAGTACGTTCCTCGACACTTCACCTCATGTCCGTTGAACTGGATGGTGGTGTCCATAGAGACGGTGTTATCATGTTTGGGTCTCTGGGCGCTGCTCTGACACTGGATTTTCCCACACTTGGCATCTCTGTCAAAAAAAACATCAAGAGTAATTTGAGAAGGTTGACACGGCCTTCACCTGAAGTGATAGACAATCCAGTATTGAATTGGCGTAGGAATGAACGGCCCATAAACCGTCCATATTAGGGGACAATACGAACAATATCTCTGAGGAGAAACCTTCAAAATGTGCAAAAAATGGCATTAGTGAAACTTCAGAAATCGCCACCATTGATCTATACATCTATAGTCGGGAATCGCCACCATTGATCTATACATCTATAGTCGGGAAACGCCACCATTGATCTATACATCTATAGTCGGAAATGGCCACCATTGATCTATACATCTATAGCCGGAAATCGCCACCATTGATCTATAGATCTATAGTCGGGAATCGCCACCATTGATCTATAGATCTATAGTCGGGAATCGCCACCATTGATCTATAGTCGGGAATCGCCACCATTGATCTATAGATCTATAGTCGGGAATCGCCACCATTGATCTATAGATCTATAGTCGGGAATCGCCACCATTGATCTATAGATCTATAGTCGGGAATCGCCACCACTGATCTATACATCTATAGTCAGAAATCGCCACCATTGATCTATAGATCTATAGTCGGGAATCGCCACCAGTGATCTATACATCTATAGTCAGAAATCGCCACCATTGATCTATAGTCGGGAATCGCCACCACTGATCTATAGATCTATAGTCGGGAATCGCCACCATTGATCTATAGTCGGGAATCGCCACCATTGATCTATAGTCGGGAATCGCCACCATTGATCTATAGTCGGGAATCGCCACCATTGATCTATAGTCGGGAATCGCCACCATTGATCTATAGTCGGGAATCGCCACCACTGATCTATAGATCTATAGTCGGGAATCGCCACCATTGATCTATAGTCGGGAATCGCCACCATTGATCTATAGTCGGGAATCGCCACCACTGATCTATAGAATAAAGATGGCCTCTCTGACCAGGTTCAGCTGGTTCCATTTATTGGTTCTTCATTTGTTAACGTCAGATGGTGGCTCGCTTCTGGATCCCACCTCGGTCCAGAGACTATGAGGTGCAATGTTCTTACTCATCTCCCTACCAGCCACTACTGTAAAGTCCGTGTTGCAGGGATGCCACTCCCACGGTACCACATATCTGGTTCCACCTGACCTCTGTTTCCTGACTATGTTTGTCTGACTACTCTCACCTTGTTCTCATGGCACCACATACCTGGTTGCACTTGATCTCCATTACTTGATCCTCACCTGATCTAGCTCTCTACCTCATCCCATGGTCTCCTTGATCCATGTCTCATCTGACTTCTCTTACCTCGCTCCCATTGTACAGGTTCTACCTGACCTCCATTATCTGACCCTTTGCCTGTCTGACTACTCTCACTTTGCTCCCGTGGTACTGCTCACTCAGCTCTGCTTGGTCTCCAATACTGGACCTATGGCTCACCTGACAATGCTCACGTCTAATACCGGCCTGATCTCCATTGCTACCCATTGGCCCCTTTGACTATGCTCTGAAGCCCCCTTCTTTTTGTTCTCCACTCCTGTATACATTTCAAGTGACTTTTCATGTCCTTTCATGTCCGACCAACTATTCCCATTGTGTCTGGTCAATCACTGGACCATTCAAGGTCACCTAAGTCCTGAGGATAGTGGAGCACCTTGACTCGGTGTATGGTGAATGAGCCAGTGGTCACCAGTGTCCATGATTATGTCATCTTCATGGTTAGAATGTGACTCACTTGGATGTGCACTTCACGAACTGCCCCGAGGCGTCTTTCCCGCAGTTCCCGTATTTATCCCCAGCCATGTTCACACGGATGAAGCAGATGTCCGGGGCCGGGCGCGCTCCTGCAGGAACATTGGATAGAAGATCACGATGGAGGTTTACACATGTTCAGAAATTAAGGATGAAGCACTGGACTCAGAATCAGTACAGGATAAGTAATGTATGTACACAGTGACTGCACCAGCAGAATAGTGAGTGCAGCTCTGGAGAATAATACAGGATGTAACTCTGGATCAGTACAGGATAAGTAATGTATGTACACAGTGACTGCACCAGCAGAATAGTGAGTGCAGCTCTGGAGTATAATACAGGATGTAACTCAGGATCAGTACAGGATAAGTAATGTATGTACACAGTGACTCCACCAGCAGAATAGTGAGTGCAGCTCTGGAGAATAATACAGGATGTAACTCAGGATCAGTACAGGATAAGTAATGTATGTACACAGTGACTGCACCAGCAGAATAGTGAGTACAGCTCTGGAGTATAATACAGGATGTAACTCAGGATCAGTACAGGATAAGTAATGTATGTACACAGTGACTACACCAGCAGAATAGTGAGTGCAGCTCTGGAGTATAATACAGGATGTAACTCAGGATCAGTACAGGATAAGTAATGTATATACACAGTGACTGCACCAGCAGAATAGTGAGTGCAGCTCTGGAGTATAATACAGGATGTAACTCAGGATCAGTACAGGATAAGTAATGTATGTACACAGTGACTGCACCAGCAGAATAGTGAGTGCAGCTCTGGAGTATAATACAGGATGTAACTCAGGATCAGTACAGGATAAGTAATGTATGTACACAGTGACTGCACCAGCAGAATAGTGAGTGCAGCTCTGGGGTATAATACAGGATGTAACTCAGGATCAGTACAGGATAAGTAATGTATGTACACAGTGACTGCACCAGCAGAATAGTGAGTGCAGCTCTGGAGTATAATACAGGATGTAACTCAGGATCAGTACAGGATAAGTAATGTATGTACACAGTGACTGCACCAGCAGAATAGTGAGTGCAGCTCTGGAGTATAATACAGGATGTAACTCAGGATCAGTACAGGATAAGTAATGTATGTACACAGTGACTGCACCAGCACAATAGTGAGTGCAGCTCTGGAGTATAATACAGGATGTAACTCAGGATAAGTACAGGATAAGTAATGTATGTACACAGTGACTGCACCAGCAGAATAGTGAGTGCGGCTCTGGAGTATAATACAGGATGTAACTCAGGATCAGTACAGGATAAGTAATGTAATGTACACAGTGACTGCACCAGCAGAATAGTGAGTGCAGCTCTGGAGTATAATACAGGATGTAACTCAGGATCAGTACAGGATAAGTAATGTATGTACACAGTGACTGCACCAGCACAATAATGAGTGCAGCTCTGGAGTATAATACAGGATGTAACTCAGGATCAGTACAGGATAAGTAATGTATGTACACAGTGACTGCACCAGCAGAATAGTGAGTGCAGCTCTGGAGTATAATACAGGATGTAACTCAGGATCAGTATAGGATAAGTAATGTATGTACACAGTGACTGCACCAGCAGAATAGTGAGTACAGCTCTGGAGTATAATACAGGATGTAACTCAGGATCAGTACAGGATAAGTAATGTATGTACACAGTGACTATACCAGCAGAATAGTGAGTGCAGCTCTGGAGTATAATGCAGGATGTATGTACACAGTGACTCTGCTGTCTATGTAGATATGGTCTGTATGTTGCTGTGTTCCTTTACGTACCTGATCCCCAGAGGTGCAGACATTGCTGACCGTGTGTCAGACACATTCCATTCATACAGTACGCCTCGCCATAGGCGCAGGGAGAGCCGTCTAACGTGTACACATTGGCCGGGCAGAAGGGGTTGTCTCCTCGGCAGAACTCTGGCAGGTCACAGGCTCCTGACTTCTCACGGCAGAGGGTCCCGGCAGCTTTCATCTATGGACAAATCATTTAATATATGACATTTCAGAGGATTTATAATCTACATGTCATAAAGCAGTGATTGAGGGGCTGAGACCCTGGAAGGTCTCCAGGTTATTGACCTAGAAGCCTATATGCCCCACCCTGGGGCTCCTCACCTTGCAGCCCTGGCAGCAGTCTCCGTGCGCACACTCGGCTCCTTCCTTTAAGGTGCAGTCTTTGGCGTTGCAGCAGGGGTTGGTACATTCCTGCAGGAGACATCTTCCATTAGACTACATTGTGCCCTCAGACAGGTGGACCTCCTACATCCAGCAGGCCACCAGGACTTACCTCAGGCTCTCCACAGTCACACTGCTCTCCCTCCTCCAAGAAGCCATTTCCGCACTTCTTCCCCATCACCAGGTCCTTGGTGTTCGGCATATTGAACAGACACATACCGCCGCCCTTCTGGAAATAACTGCGCAACTGCTGCTGGCTGCACGAGCTGAACTTACGAGGGAAGGGGTGTCTGAGAAGGAGACAGGGAAGGTCATTACTGAGAGCACTTGTCTTCTGACTGCCTTGTCCTTAAAGGGAAGGTGTCTATTACTAAAAGACTAAAAATAATAGGTAAAAATAATAGGACTCTGCAGGTCGGGGAGCATCCCGAGGCCACAGCATCTGCAGCTGTAGCAGGACCATCTCAAATTTAATTTTGAGATGGTCCTAATTTTTTTTTACTATTGCATTGTACTCATTTTACTCTAAAAATAATATATTAAATTAGTCTTTATTATAAATATGGAGCCATTTTTTCTGTACAGAGCTGAGATGCTCTCGAAGCAGCCTTTGGATTTCCTGTCTTTTCCATCATCTGGGGATCAGATGGACTCCTTATCTCTGCTCTCTGACCTTATAAACACTCATTAAAGCTCAATCCTTATTTTACTGATAAGAATGTGGCCGAAATAAGTGTTTACTGAAAAAATGATTTTTAGCCAAAAATGAGTAAAATGCAATAATTAAAAAAAGATTGCCTCAGAAGGTTTTCATGGTCTTTAAATGTGTTTGCAGGCTTTGATCTCCACAAATCCTGTCCGTACAGATCAGAGCCTACGTGGAGGTATGGCTTTGACCCCCCACTGTGCCATTTGTGACCTCTTCAGTGCCCCAAGTCTCCTTGCTTTGGAGGGCTATCAATTTTGATGGCAGCAGATGTCAGCTGTAACATCCAGTAAACAGTTCATCCAGCACTGAAGGGTCAAAGAGTATTTCCAGCTTTACTGAGGCACTGCTGTCGTTCACCATGTCGGGGAGACCCTCTTTATGCCCATGACTCTGAAGGCTTTAGTTGGTCTGACCCAATACATCATACTCCTTAGAACATGGGGTTCCTTCATTCATACCTTCAATATCTCTCAAAGAAGAAAAGAATGAGCTGTTCTTATCATTGCCCACCCAGACCACCATGATGTCTACCAGTCTGCAGAACCATAGCCATCCTGGTAATTCACCCCCTTCCTTCCATATACTAGAGGTTTTCACTCACACTTTTGTCCTCATGCTCACCCAGTGGCAGCAGCCATGATGCATCCTCCTTGCTCAGGAGTGGCTTCTACACAACAGGAGTCCTTGTCATGGCTCATCCCAAAATTGTGTCCAATTTCATGAGCCATGGTGGCCGCTGCTCCAATCGCCAGCTCCGAGTGGTCCTAGAATCAGCCAAAATAAGAAGGTCCTATAAATGTTTACAGGCTATAAAACCCAGAGAACCAACCCGAAAATATCATAAAGACTGTGGTCAGTCCTTACAGGAACCGTTCCATCTACACTGGCATTAAAGACAAGGTTTGCTATATTTCACCTTCTGTCACTTGCTCCTCAGCAGCAGACTTGTTGGTACTCACTATTATTTCTAACAATCACAGCTTGTAATCTGCTGCTAAGGAGCAACTGACATCACTTAAAGAAGAACTCCCGCAAAATCTTTATTCTCTGACCTGTTAGAAAGCTGCATGATATAATCTGTAGTGAATGTAATCTTCTCATCAGAGACTGTAATTGTGAGTTATCCCCTTTCTTCTAATTGTAGCTCGGTCATGTGACCAACTCCCTGACCTCCAACTGACCCAGAACAGGAAGCCAGTCACTGCTCTATTCATTCCTATGAGACTGAAAGTGAGGCTCCCATAGGAATACATAGAGAAATAGACTTCCTGTCCACACATAAGATGCTGTGTTATCTGGTGAGTCTGATTGCTGGTCACATGACACAGATGAGAAGCTTAAGGGAGATATAACTCACAAATACAGTCACTGGTAAGAAAATGACATTCACTACAGATTACATCATGTACATTTCTAGCAGGACATGGAATAAAAATTTTTGCGGGAGTTCTTCTTTAAAATGTAGCAAAGTTTGCAAGAATGTAATGTAGCAAGTTAGATTGGATATTTCACATTTGTTCTGAGTCAATGCTCCTTTTGGTGAATTCAGCTCCTCGGGGGCGGGACTGAGAACTAGTACATATGAAATATTTTCTTCCTCCTAAGATGCATTCATAATTAATGGGCTATTATCATCATATATATTTGTAGCTTATTCCCATAAATGTCTTGGAGATGCAGGTTTCATCTCTGGGGCCCTCACCTATCTCTAGAATGGGTGTCCCCTGTCCCATATGGATGATATTCTCAGATACTGATTGAAGCCTGAAGGGATGTGGGTCAAAAGACTCCTGTTCTGGAGATGGTAGTGGGTCCCAGAGGTGAAACCTGAAGCTATAGGACATTCATGGTGTACCACGAAGATACAGTATATTATAAAGGACAGAGTTTGGAATAACAATTTAAATACATCTTTTTGGTTATTGTAAGACATAGAATTGATTTCTGCATCAGTGATGTCATTACCACCAGTGACTGCTCCTCATCTGCATCTATAACTGTGGACTGTACCAACTATAACATTCCTCTCCAGTGTAAGCTGTTTTATTCATTTGCCATATTTATGTATAGTGATGTTCCTCGGGGGTGGGGCCAAAGTATAAGTGGTTTAATAAGAATTAGAGATGGATTACTAAGATCTAATGGTGAGTTCTTACCATACTGACTCCACCTGAATTTTCTGCAGAACACATTCCCTCTAAGGGTGCCATCCCGATGGTCGTTCCTTTGAAGGTCACTCCCCTTAAAGAGATACAAACATAAATAATCAACAACATATCAAGAGCATTCCTATGCAGAAGAGGCATGGGTGATGGGAGTGGGGGTCGGGGGCTGAAGTGTTAACTGGTGTATCAGTTTGGAGTGTAGGTTGGGTTAGGGCAGCAGGAGGGTCCCCTATCTGACATGTGGGGTACTGCCACAAGCTGGAGCTATATACTATATATTATACTGACGTGATCAGTTGGGCATTATCATGCTTTTTCCTGCTCCTCAGTTTCTGCTTCCAGGCCAGGAAAGTTTTCAGACTGTAGTTGGCGTCATCCCGGATGTCGCACTGGTTCTCCATGGTCCACACCTCCAAGCCGATAAGAGCAATCTTGATGTTCATGGACATGTAAAACTGTTTAGGTGACAACAGAGAAAAACTGTTACATCCCGACCTGAATTAGAGGGAATCCAACCGAAATCTCATGTCACTTTGGACAGTCTCATTATAGGGTCCTATGACAATAAGTGGATCACAGAGCTGTAAACTGTAGAGGAACCTGGAAGTGTTCAGCTCCCCTGCAGCGCCACCACAGGTAAGATCAAGTATTGCACAATTTGCAGTGAAATCATTGGGCTGGCCATATAATGTATGGACATCTCAGAGGGGTAGCGGTCTCATGGGCATGGCCAGCTTACAGTCTTTTCAGGTGATCCATAGGATGGTTTAGGTTGAGGTATTGTCTATAATGACTCCCATTATTGGATCCATGAATTTGGCCACCAGACTCACCTTGTCTACAAAGTTGGCTATCTCCATAATACGATGCTTTGTTTGTCCCAGATTCTTATTCTGTTTCAGGAACTGTCAAGCAGAGAAATGTCATTTAGGAATTTATGGAAATAAGATGTGAACCACAGAGTATAGATCACCCAGAAGGGGGTATTGATAACATGCATGTAAAGTCAGTGTTAGGTGTAAGTGCATGCCTCATGATCTGTGGGACAGAAAAGTTATGAAGAGATGTAAAATACTGAAGCCATATAATATAGTGAGACTAAAGAAAAATACCTAGTCAAAACTGACACAAAAAGGAGAAGGAGACCAGGACTAGAAGGAGAGAAAGGGAGCCTGTGCCAAATCAAACCAAATCAAATAGAAAGGGGACAGTAATGGGGTCCCCAACTGCCCCAGAACAAACCTGTGAGAGACAGGAGGCATACAGAAAGAATAAGAGACTGGGTACAAAGGAAAGAGAGAGAGAGCAGAACTGTAAGGGGAGAAAGGGAGCCTGTGCCAAATCAAACCAAATCAAATAAAAAGGGGACAGTAATGGGGTCCCCAACTACCCCAGAACAAACCTGTGAGAGACAGGAGGCATACAGAAAGAATAAGAGACTGGGTACAAAGGGAAGAGAGAGAGAGCAGAACTAGAAGAGGAGAAAGGGAGCCTGTGCCAAATCAAACCAAATCAAATAAAAAGGGACAGTAATGGGGTCCCCAACTACCCCAGAACAAACCTGTGAGAGACAGGAGGCATACAGAAAGAATAAGAGACTGGGTACAAAGGGAAGAGAGAGAGAGCAGAACTAGAAGAGGAGAAAGGGAGCCTGTGCCAAATCAAACCAAATCAAATAAAAAGGGGACAGTAATGGGGTCCCCAACTACCCCAGAACAAACCTGTGAGAGGCAGGAGGCATACAGAAAGAATAAGAGACTGGGTACAAAGGAAAGAGAGAGAGAGCAGAACTGTAAGGGGAGAAAGGGAGCCTGTGCCAAATCAAACCAAATCAAATAAAAAGGGACAGTAATGGGGTCCCCAACTACCCCAGAACAAACCTGTGAGAGACAGGAGGCATACAGAAAGAATAAGAGACTGGGTACAAAGGGAAGAGAGAGAGAGCAGAACTAGAAGAGGAGAAAGGGAGCCTGTGCCAAATCAAACCAAATCAAATAAAAAGGGGACAGTAATGGGATCCCCAACTACCCCAGAACAAACCTGTGAGAGACAGGAGATATATAGAAAGAGTAAGAGACTGGGTACAAAGGAAAGAGAGAGAGCAGAACTGTAAGGGGAGAAAGGGAGCCTGTGCCAAATCAAACCAAATCAAATATAAAGGGGACAGTAATGGGGTCCCCAACTGCCCCAGAACAAACCTGTGTGAGACAGGAGGCATACAGAAAGAGTAAGAGACTGGGTACAAAGGAAAGAGAGAGAGCAGAACTATATGGAAGGAAAATGGACTTTGTGCAAGATAGGGAAGATTTGCCAACAAATGAAAATGAATGGTGACTAGCCAAAAACAAACCACTATGTGGAAACACATGAGAGACAGAGAGGACGCAAACTCAAGAGGAAGAGAACAGGTACAAAGGGAGACCCAAACTATTTTGGAGAGAAAAAGGGGCTAGTGTGAAATAGAAATGATTTAACCAATGCAAATGAAAAGGGAACAGCAATGGGGCCCCCAATTACCCCAGGACAAATCAGTGTGTGAACACATGGGAGACAGAGGAGGCATGCAGAGACAGGGAAGAGGAATCATGGAAAGATAGATCAGAACTATTCAAAGGTAAAGGAAGCATGTGTAAAATATGCAAACTTTATTCAAAGCTGAAATGAGAAAGGAACAGCAATGGGATCCCCAACAACCCCACGACAAATCCATCTGTGCACACACATGGGAGATGAAGGAGACCTACGTAAAGAGTAAGATAATGGGTACAAAGGAACGAGACCAGAACTGGAAGGAAGAAGAGTGAACTTTGTGCAAAATACAGAGGATTTAGGCATAAAGAGAGGGTTCAGAACTAGAAGATGTGTAAAATATGCAGAGCTAATGAAAAAGGAACAGCAATGGGGTCCCCAACAACTCACAAAGGAGATCAGTGTATGAATACATATGGGAGACATTGGATGCAGAAACAGAAGGGAAGAGGCTAAAAATAGGAGGTCAGAGAACGTCAGGGCATTATCAGTCTAAGAGAGAAGCCGAGATGGTAGAACCCGAGATTATGGAATACAGCAAGGAGACAACAGATAAAATATAGACAGACAAGTATGAGGCCAGCATCAATGTCTGAGTGAGGCTCATCTGTACTCACCAGTGAGTAGTCAGCGACTATGTACAGCTCCATGTACTTCTGCGCGCCCCAGACGTTCCTCTTCATCTGCAATGTGAGGATATTAATAAGTGTAGATATCAGAAGGTATCGAGCGGCTGTTCTTCTAACACATACATCCATACAATGAGTCCCAGTAGGTTACACTTCAGCACTCTGCCAGCAGGTGGAGATAAAGTACTGCGATACCAAATTACCAAAGCTGTTCTATACAATGACCATTAGATGGCACTCTAAACCTTCGAGGAGCAATACTAACATCTGCTGCCAAAGCTCTGATTATTCTTCCCACCCAGAGGTCATCCTGATGGTAGACGGGAAGAGATATCATAATCGTGGGGCCTATTCTGCATAACTATGACTGAGGCCCTACCATCAGAATCTGCCCTTAAAGGAAAACCACAGCAGGTTCTTCTATGATGGGTTGTCCACTCAAGAGAATTCTGTTTAATCTATGGTGGGTCAATCCCAGACTTACCCTGTGGTGCCCGGGCTGGGAGATGAAGTCATCCAGATGAGAGGTGGCAGCACTGGAGTGTCCTTCGTGTCCACAGCTCCCTCCTTCAATAGGCAGGTGCTTTGTCTGGTACAGCATGTGGGTCCTAGAGTCTGGCCCAGCCAGAGGGTGGAGGTAGAAGCTGTCGTTGGCACTCAGGACAATGAGGCCACTGGAAATAAGACACAAGAGATAGGAAATCTCATCCTAGGTGGTTATAATACTGGACAGTTCATGGGACAGGAGAGCCTTACCTGATCCCTGAGCAGGTGCTAAGAGCCACCGAAGACGAGTCATGACCCTTCACTCGACCGTGGTAGTAACAGTGCTCCTGCAGATAGGAGGAGAATGGGGGTGATTGTGGTGATAGAAGAACTGTATGCCAACTGCGACAGATGTGAGTCAATGAGGGGGTGTTACCCTCATACCCCTGGTGGGGGGCCCAGAGGGAAGGGTGCTGTGGATGTACCATAAATGCTTAAGATGGGACTAGAGCTTTAAGGGTTATCTACACAGTGTCAATGAGCAGCTCTACAGCTCTCATGTGCTGCGGCCTGAAGTCTGCAGGAAGGAAGAGCTGCCACACGTCTCATGTCCTCCTACATCTTCTCCTCAGTGGTAACATGAACGAGAAGTGTCCATCTGACGGATAACCGCACCTGATCTGACAGATAACACCGCCAGATCTGACAGATAACACACAGTTTCTGCAGAACTTACTGTGTGGTTCGGGGTCAGAGTCACCATCTCTCCAGCCTCAGAGTAGTGCGTCTCCGTGAACCCTGGAGAAAGCAGGAGGCTACAAGAGACATAGATCATACATATACATATCATACATATAAGGTATCATGCACATACATGTCATATACATACGTATATCATATAAAATATCATACAGTTAAGTATAAAGTATCATACGTAGTGATGAGCGAGCATGCTTGGCTAAACTTGCTGTTTGGCAGAGCATGCCTGAGCTCGGGTCCACTCGGTGTTCCGCCGAACAACGAGTGTACTTGAGCGCAAAGCTTGAGTCCCCTCCCCGCACCAAGACGGATCCTGCAATGCAAGTCAATGGGGGCGGATCCGTTTGGTCTGACACAATAGTAAACGGATCCGTCCTCCATTGACTTTCAATGGAGTTCATGACGGATCCGTCCTTACCTTTCCCAGCAGCTCCCTCCTCCCTCCAGCAGGTGGCGCTGAGGTAAAACTTACCACTCTGCGCGCCGTCTTTCCTGCTGGAACAGGTCGGGAGCTGCCAGGGAAGGTAAGTTTAACTCAGTGTCTGTGTTTTTTTGGGGGTTTTTTTGGGGACCCCTTTAAACCAGACACCCTCCCCTCTTCCGAGCGAGGAAGCACCTGAGTGCTCGATCAACACTAAATACGCACACACATCATACAGATACATGAAGTATCATACACTCATACATATATCATACACCTAAATCATACATATCACACTCATACATGTATAGTAGACCCTCAGGATAATTAATGGGATGTACAGAGTCCCATCCCCCGCCCCGGAGACCCCGCGTCCGCTGCCTGTTTTTCGTCTTTTCCCATGTGTCAGCAGGAAGTGTTGGCGAGAAATCTGCGACTTCTCTACGTTTACAGAAAACGATGAAATCCTGAGGTCGGGGATGATGCGGCTGATAACTGCGAGTCAGCGAGTGAGGATCCAAGATAAACTCTGTGTGATCTCTGCTTGTTGTCAGTGAACGGCAGTGATGAGGGTGGTCACAGTCGCTAACCCTGCCCCTGCGCTCCCCTAGGCCGCGTGTGTAGTGAGTAAAGGGGAGCAACCCTTCTTCCCCTCAGGACACACCCTTTATTTTGGGGTCTCCTGCCTGGTGGTGGTTGGGGTGCCCTTGGTGACAGTAAGATAGAGTCTCTCCTTTTACTGAGTGGATGATGGGTGTCAGAGTACAAATAATGGTAGTAGGCAGAGTTGTCAGATCTCTCACAGGGCTCTTCTCATAGGGAATGGCTACTATGGTGGTCCTAAAACAATCTTCTCAAATGACCAAAGCCCTACAAACTCTCGGAGAATGTCCCTGCGATGCCCATCCGCGGGGTGCAGTCCTGGAACGGACCATCTCAGGAATGTGGACGAGCGCCAGAAGCAAATACCTCAACACGTGCGCAGTGAAGTCTGAAGCCAGAAACGAGCGTTACCTTTCACTGACTTTGTCCAAGCAGTGTCCCTTTTTAATGGTCCTCAACCTTCTGCAAAAACCCTGTTCATCTCGCCCTCAGTGGTGGCAGCTGCTTTCCTGGCAGATTTTCTTTTACTCACAGCGATGGCGTCTCCTTGGACAAGGATTTTCTACGTATCTTCAGCAGCTTCTACACATGTCTATAGGCAGGGAGGCAGGCCAGCCTATACCTGGTAACTGCCTCTAAGGACCGCCAGTTAACCGTTTCCTACCCATAGACAGCCGTGTGGAGTACAAGTGCAGAAATAAAACCACAACGCTACAGCAGTAACAACCCTAGGCAATTTATTAGTGAACCGCTTGACAACCTTAGCAGTGAACCACTGGGCCACTGCACATCCTGATGACTACTTCTTACAGCTGAGGGTTTGTTACAATTGTATCCAGCCTACATTTTCCCTGCACTGATACATTGTGCTGCTGATCACCTACCTTACGGAGGATTGTGCACCCCATATATACTGTATAGTGTTACTGACTGGTGCAGGCCCAGCTCTGCTACATCCACATAATGTGAAGCCGGACGGTCCCAGCTGAGTCTATGAGTTTAGCAGTGAGCGGCAGAGACGTGACCTCAACAAGAGAATATGTGTGTGGGTCCTCCAGGGGCCAGCACACGATTAACCCTTTGTATGAGGCATCGTGTTATACACAGGATAACAGACACCTGAGAGCAGTAGCTGCGGCAGCAGTCGCTCCCGAGGCGTACAAAGCGGGCATCCTGGCCCTGGCACCACCCAGAACAGCACTCCATTATCTCCGGACGGATCTGGGCGTCTCACAGATGGTTCTGCTTAAGTCAGTGCTTTCTCTTCCAGCAGCAGAAACCTGATCATCTCCAGAGTCCGGGCCCCGACATCAGCGCTGCTGCCTGCAGGCTACAGGGGATGGGCCCGCCAGGGGCATAGACGAAGGGCCCGGACAGAAATGGGGCCCCTAATCTGGTGTGGAACTGACGAGTGCCTCCATAGTGTGACTGCTCTTACAGTACAGACCTCCATAATGTGACTGCTCTCACAGTAGAGACCTCCATCGTGTGACTGCTCTTACAGTACAGACCTCCATAGTGTGACCGCACTTACAGTACAGACCTCCATAGTGTGAACCGCACTTACAGTACAGACCTCCATAGTGTGACCGCTCTTACAGTACAGGACCTCCATAGTGGTGACCGCTCTTACAGTACAGACCTCCATAATGTGACTGCTCTCACAGTAGAGACCTCCATAGTGTGACTGCTCTTACAGTACAGACCTCCATAGTGTGACCGCACTTACAGTACAGACCTCCATAGTGTGACCGCACTTACAGTACAGACCTCCATAGTGTGACCGCTCTTACAGTAGAGACCTGTCACAATATAGAGGTCTCTACTGTAGAACAGTCACACTATGGAGGTCTCTACTGTAAGAGCGGCACACTATGGAGGTCTCTACTGTAAGAGCGGTCACACTATGGAGGTCTGTACTGTAAGAGCGGTCACACTATGGAGGTCTGTACTGTAAGAGCAGTCACACTGTGGAGGTCTCTACTGTGAGAGCAGTCACACTATGGAGGTCTCTACTGTAAGAGCGGTCACACTATGGAGGTCTCTACTGTAAGAGCGGTCACACTATGGAGGTCTCTACTGTAAGAGCGGTCACACTATGGAGGTCTGTACTGTAAGAGCAGTCACACTATGGAGGTCTGTACTGTAAGTGCGGTCACACTATGGAGGTCTGTACTGTAAGAGCAGTCACATTATGGAGGTCTGTACTGTAAGAGCAGTCACACGATGGAGGTCTGTACTGTAAGAGCAGTCACATTATGGAGGTCTGTACTGTAAGTGCGGTCACACTATGGAGGTCTGTACTGTAAGTGCGGTCACACTATGGAGGTCTGTACTGTAAGTGCGGTCACACTATGGAGGTCTCTACTGTAAGAGCGGTCACATTATGGAGTCTCTACTGTAAGAGCGGTCACACTATGGAGGTCTCTACTGTAAGTGCGGTCACACTATGGAGGGTCTGTACTGTAAGAGCAGTCACATTATGGAGGTCTGTACTGTAAGAGCGGTCACACTATGGAGGTCTGTACTGTAAGTGCGGTCACACTATGGAGGTCTCTACTGTAAGAGCGGTCACCTTCTGGCGCACCCCTTCCCTGCTGGTACCCTTCACAATGTATCCGTCTTGATTATGTAGCAGAGGTCACACAGTGTTTCTTCCAGATGCTGACGTTTCTCCTCCGTCCTTCTCTCTGTTACTTCTTCACCCCAAACACGTCCTGTCTGGATCTCAGTCCAAGTGAGCGGAGCAGATACAGAGGAGTGGAAGTATCCGTTACAGTCGTCTCAGGACAGTGGAGGGGGATGTTCCCACCAGACGTGAACTGCAACTGAGAAATATGCAAGGAATCTGCAGCAAAACCTGCAGGAGAAGCTGATGGTGGACCTGCTGTGGACAGAGACGTCCACCATGCTCAGCTGCTCTGGACATCCCACACTGAGGTTTTCTGCAGCGTTCGGACAAAAAGTGGGGAAATCACATCCACCTTGTTACTTCTAGAACGGCTGGATTTCCTGTGTATACTCAGTGTATACGTCCTGTGGGAGCAGCCACTAAAGGTGGTCAGACATGTCACATGGTCAAAGACAAACTGGGGACAGTGATGGTAATGTCTGGACAGCGCTGCGCAATATGTCAGCGCTATAGAAGTGAGCTAAAGAAATAACATCAAGCTGTTTGACTCCTCTGTCCCCTCCAGACCCCTCAGCCTTCTCCTGACTCCTCTGTCCCCTCCAGACCCTTCAGCCTTCTCCTGACTCTGTCCCTTCCAGACCCTTCATCCTTCTCCTGACTCCTCTGTCCCCTCCAGACCCCTCAGCCTTCTCCTGACTCCTCTGTCCCCTCCAGACCCCAGCCTTCTCCTGACTCCTCTGTCCCCTCCAGACCCTTCAGCCTTCTCCTGACTCCTCTGTCCCCTCCAGACCCTTCATCCTTCTCCTGACTCCTCTATCCACCTCCAGACCCTTCATCCTTCTCCTGACTCCTCTATCCACCTCCAGACCCTTCATCCTTCTCCTGACTCCTCTGTCCCCTCCAGACCCTTCATCCTTCTCCTGACTCCTCTGTCCCCTCCAGACCCTTCGTCCTTCTCCTGACTCCTCTGTCCCTTCCAGACCCTTCATCCTTCTCCTGACTCCTCTGTCCCTCCAGACCCCTCAGCCTTCTCCTGACTCCTCTGTCCCCTCCAGACCCCCAGCCTTCTCCTGACTCCTCTGTCCCCCCCAGACCCTTCAGCCTTCTCCTGACTCCTCTGTCCCCTCCAGACCCTTCAGCCTTCTCCTGACTCCTCTGTCCCCTCCATACCCCTCAGCCTTCTCCTGACTCCTCTGTCCCCTCCAGACCCTTCATCCTTCTCCTCTGTCCCCTCCAGACCCTTCAGCCTTCTCCTGACTCCTCTGTCCCCTCCAGACCCTTCATCCTTCTCCTGACTCCTCTATCCACCTCCAGACCCTTCATCCTTCTCCTGACTCCTCTGTCCCCTCCAGACCCTTCATCCTTCTCCTCTGTCCCCTCCAGACCCTTCATCCTTCTCCTGACTCCTCTATCCACCTCCAGACCCTTCATCCTTCTCCTGACTCCTCTGTCCCTTCCAGACTCCTCCGCCCTCCCTTCTTTTTTTTTTCTCCAGACTCCTCTGTCCCCTCCAGACCCCTCCAGACCCCTCAGCCTTCTCCTGACTCCTCTGTCCACCTCCAGACCCTTCATCCTTCTCCCGACTCCTCTGTCCCTTCCAGACTCCTCCGCCCTCCCTTCTTTTTTTTTCTCCAGACTCCTCTGGACACTCCCAAATTCTCTATACTCTTTTGCCATCTCCAGACTCTTTTGGCACTGTCTTGTCTCCCAAAAAAAACCCACTCCAGACACTCCCAAATCGATCAGATCATCGGCCAGTCATGCAGAAATCTGCGGATTCAGCTGGTGGGCTCAGTGGTGGGTCATACATACAACTGCCTTTTGGCCATGTAAGTGTAAGCAGCCATGAGGTCTGGTCTCTTCACAACAACCATCTCTATGTAGTGGACATGTTTGGGGTGGCCCCAATGCTACTCTGGGTCCCCTGGACAATTCAAGGTCTCACCATGTGTTGCTGCTCTCCGGAAGGGATGGTACAGAGTGGTGCACCCCAATGGGAAATAAGTCCAGAGAGTCAGGGTCTGCAGTAATCAGGGGGCTTCTTTACTGGAGGAATTCAGGTCCAAAAACAACACAGGCGAGGCATAGGGCTGGCTTCTCCAGTCTCCTCCCTGAGATGAGGCATAGGGCCGGTTTCTCCAGACTCCTCCCTGAGATGAGGCATAGGGCTGGCTGCTCCAGTCTCCTCCCTAAGAAGAGGCATAGGTCTGACTTCTCCAGTCTCCTCCCTGAGACGAGGCATAGGGCCAGCTTCTCCAGTCTCCTCCTTCATATGAGGCATAGGGCCGACTTCTCCAGATTCCTCCCTGAGACGAGGCATAGGGCTGGATTCTCCAGACTCCTCCCTGAGATGAAGCATAGGGCCGGCTTCTCCAGTCTCCTCCCTGAGACGAGGCATAGGGCTGGCTGCTTGCAGTCACCTCCCTGAGACGAGGCATAGGGCTTGTTTTCTCCAGTCTCCTCCCTGAGATGAGGCATAGGGCTGGCTTCTCCAGACTCCTCCCTGAGACGAGGCATAGGGCTGGCTTCTCCAGTCTCCTTCCTGAGACGAGGCATAGGGCTGGCTTCTCCAGTCTCCTCCCTGAGACAAGGCATAGGGCTGGCTTCTCCAGTCTCCTCCCTGACACGAGGCATAGGGCCGGCTTCTCCAGTCTCTTCCCTGAGACGAGGCATAGGGCCGGCTTCTCCCAGTCTCCTCCCTGAGACGAGGCATAGGGCTGGCTTCTCCAGTCTCCTTCCTGAGACGAGGCATAGGGCTGGCTTCTCCAGTCTCCTTCCTGAGACGAGGCATAGGGCTGGCTCTCCAGTCTCCTCCCTGACACGAGGCATAGGGCCGGCTTCTCCAGTCTCCTCCCTGAGACGAGGCATAGGGCCGGCTTCTCCAGTCTCCTCCCTGAGACGAGGCATAGGGCTGGCTTCTCCAGTCTCCTTCCTGAGACGAGGCATAGGGCTGGCTTCTCCAGTCTCCTTCCTGAGACGAGGCATAGGGCCGGCTTCTCCAGTCTCCTCCCTGGCAGAAGAAGGGTTTGATGCTGAGGAAAGGCCTGAGCTAGCTGTCCCTCTCTCTCAGATGGCTGGTACCCTGGACAAAGGGTGGTGACCCACGGTCTGTAGCTCAGTAGCTCTGTTCCCTAACTGCAGAACACTAGAGGCTCTGACTGCTCTCCTTATATACAGTTTCTGCTAGACTAGTGGAGAAGCTCAGCACAAACAGATACAATGTTACACTTTCCGTATCTCATAGACTTACATTAGAGCTTCAATGATACTCAATGGTAATGACACAGCAGTTTTTTCAGACACAAACAACTTTCCAGACAGAGCTAAACCAGACAGTCACAAGGTCAGTCTGTCTGGTTTTGGTGGTAAACAAGTCTAACATTTTCCCTCCAAAACATGCCCTTCTTTAAACCCTATGGCAGCTGTGGGACTGTGGAAAATTACCAGCTTCTCATTCAGAGTCCTAACAGTCTCTCAGTGTTCATTAACCCTTTCCACAGAGCCTCACACATACAGTGCAAATGAACAGGATATATATCACAACATATAAAATGCAGTTACACAGTAATAGTCAGTATAAATTAACCCTTTCAAGTGAAGTTAGGTTAGAGGTTTATAACTTTGCTTAGGGGAAACAGGGGCAAATGTCCACAAATGTCCAGACTTCCCAGCACCCCTGCTCCATGGCACTACATCAATGCTTAGGGCCCCTGACTTCACTAAAGTAAGGAGTGCACTTACAGGGGGTCACTACAATCAGGAGAGAGGTGCAGGTAGTGATCACAGTAGATGATGGTGGAGGACATAGTGCAGGAGGCTTTTTATGTCCTGACCTTATTGGCTGCCTAAGTGGTTGGGCTCCACTTTAAGTGTCAGCTGTGGGGTTGATACTACTTATTACACCCCTGGGTACAACAGACAAACAAAGATCCATCAACAGCAATACAAAACCATAATCAAATGTGGACCATGCAGATGAGTGACACCTACTGGTTCCTCTCCACCTCCAGGATGAGATGTCTTCCTTCTGACGTCACTAAGATCTCCCCGTGAGCTGGAGCCACCTGAAGAAGACAAAATCATTGGGGTCAGCAGATCTGAAGCAGAAAGAGTCTTGTCACCTAGGTGGGACATGATGAGTCACCAATCACTGTGTGCCCCTGCTTCATAGTAAGACGTGGTCATCAGAAGTTTCAGTGAGTTCTCCTGACAATCCTAAACTGTTTACTGCTTAAAGGAAATGAATATTCTTGGGATCAGTCACATTGTTTCTGTCTGATCCATTGTTTCCTCCTGGTATAACCGGTGCCAGCAGTATCCCTTCATAGTCAGCTCGGAACGGGCACGTTCCTGTCTGTGGGCAGCCTCATTCTTAAGACAACTAGAACAGGACAATGATCAGTGGCTTGGCGCCAGTCTGGACACCAGGGAGCCCAGCGCCCTCATCACCCTCGAGTCTAGAAGTCTTGACCTCAGCACCTTCTGTTTATTTGTACAAAAATTAAAAGTATTCACCCCCCCCTCCTCCTCGAGCTGTAAATAAACCTCTTCCCACAAACCCGAGGTATAAATAAACCTCCGTCTCTGGGCCTCATTATCGAGGCTCCTTGCTGAGGTCTCTCTGCTATTCTGGGCTTCAGATGCCAAAAATTCTACAGAACGTCTGGCACAAGCCGCAGTGTGAGGAACTCCAGGTCCAGATCCACTCCATCGCCCCAGCGTCTGTCTGCAGCAGCAAAAGTCTGATCACAAGGTCGTCATATCAGTGACGTCAGTAACAGGGGGGCGGGGCTGTGACAACCTCTCAGACATGATATCTAGTCGTGTATGATTTCTGGTCACCACCATCCAGACATGTGGCCGAGGTTCTCGTACTCATTTGCTCAGATATGAAATGTGTCTTACAGCTCTGTAGACCGTTCTCCGAGAGGACATCACAAGGATGTGAAGGTGGTCATTACCCTCCCGGAGGTCCACAGTCTACTAAAATGGAAAGTCTATTATTTCTCCGCGACTTCCAGCAATAATAACAATCTGCGCCGTTAACTACAGGGTTGCAGTTAGGCTTCCTGTCGCTGGAGCTCGAATTCTGGTTGGTGTAGGAGGTCCTCATGTCTTAACCTCTGGTTATCCACAAAGAGAACAACAACAAAAAAAAAAAAATTGTAGAGGTGGCAGCACAAGGAGTTAGGTATATGGGGCGTTTAGTTTACTTTTGAGAATGTGCTTTACGGTAAGTGGATGATAGATGAATGTAGGGGCCTATAGGTGTCTTCTGGCGTGTTTCGGATGCCTCAGTTTCCCTCTCAAAGATAAGGGTGTTCTATAAATACACATCTCATATCTCTGGAATGTCAGACACAGACGAGGTTGGGGGTGATTAATACGGTGGTCATGGGTCTTCCTGTCAGGTTTAGAGTCAGGGAGGCTATAGGTGGCAGTTAACACTACATGATCCAGGCACCATCCATGTGGGTTTGTGAATGAGGCACATAGGGCCTCAGGGTACCTCAAGAACATACGGCCAGAGGGCCGAAACAAGACTTTATACATGGAGCTATGGAGCTAGACAGAATGTCCTGTCTCAGGAGTAGATCTACTCTATGATGTTTTATGGGCGTGTCTGGATCCAAGGTTAATGTGATGGTGTAAATGCTGAGGTGATGGATCTATAGATTAGGGTTGATGACATAAAGGTCGAGGTGATGAAACTATAAATTAAGGTTGACCACATAATGTTGAGGTGATGGATCTCCAGATTCATGGGATGGGATCATGTTGTGGTGATGGACTGAGGTTGATGAGATAATGGTTGAGGTGATGGACCTATAGATTAGGGTTGATGAGATAAATGTGAAGGAGATGGACCTATAGATTAGGGTTGATGAGATAAAGGTCGAGGTGATGGATCTATAGATTAGGGTTGATGAGATAAAGATTGAGGTGATGGACCTACAGATTAGGGTTGATTAGATAAATGTGAAGGAGATGGACCTATAGATTAGGGTTCATGAGATAAAGATTGAGGCGATGGACCTATAGATTAGGGTTGATGAGATAAAGGTTGAGGTGAAGGACCTATAGATAGGGTTGATGAGATAAAGGTGAGGTGATGGACCTATAGATTAGGGTTGATGAGAAAATGGGTTGAGTTGATGATCTACAGATTAGGTTTAATAAAATAAAGGTTGAGTGATGGATCTACAGATTAGGGTTGATGAAATAAAGATGAGGTGATGGACCTATAGATTAGGGTTGATGAGATAAAGGTTGAGTGATGGACCTATAGATAGGGTTGATGAGATAAAGATTGAGGTGATGGACCTATAGATTAGGGTTGATGAGATAAAGGTTGAGGTGATGGACCTATAGATTAGGGTTGATGAGATAAAGGTTGAGGTGATGGACCTATAGATTAGGGTTGATGAGAAAATGGGTTGAGTTGATGGATCTATAGATTAGAGTTAATAAAATAAAGGTTGAGGTGATGGATCTATAGATTAGGGTTGATGAAATAAAGGTTGAGGTGATGACCTATAGATTAGAGTTGATGAAATAAAGGTTGAGGTGATGGACCTATAGATAGAGTTGATGAAATAAAGGTTGAGGTGATGGATCTATAAATTAGGGTTGATAGGATAAAGGTTGAGGTGATGGACCTATAGATTAGGGTTGATGAGATAAAGGTTGAGGTGATGGACCTATAGATTAGGGTTGATGAGAAAATGGGTTGAGTTGATGGATCTATAGATTAGGGTTAATAAAATAAAGGTTGAGGTGATGGATCTATAGATTAGGGTTGATGAAATAAAGGTTGAGGTGATGGACCTATAGATTAGAGTTGATGAGATAAAGGTTGAGGTGATGGACCTATAGATTAGAGTTGATGAAATAAAGGTTGAGGTGATGGACCTATAAATTAGGGTTGATAGGATAAAGGTTGAGGTGATGGACCTATAGATTAGGGTTGATGAGATAAAGGTGGAGGTGATGGACCTATAGATTAGGGTTGATGAGATAAAGGTCGAGGTGATAGACCTATAGATTAGGGTTGATGAGATAAAGGTCAAGGTGATGGATTTATAGATTAGGGTTGATGAGATAAAGGTTGAGGTGATGGACCTATAGATTAGGGTTGATGAGATAAAGGTTGAGGTGATGGACCTATAGATTAGGGTTGATGAGATAAAGGTTGATGTGATGGATCTATAGATTAGGGTTGATGAGATAAAGGTCGAGGTGATGGAACCTATAGATTAGGGGTTGATGAGATAAAAGGTTGAGGTGATGGACCTATAGATTAGGGTTGAGAGATAAGGTTGAGGTGATGGATCTATAGATTAGGGCTGATGAGATAAAGGTTGAGGTGATGGACCTATAGATTAGGGTTGATGAGATAAAGATTGAGGTGATGGACCTATAGATTAGGGTTGATGAGATAAAGGTTGAGGTGATGGACCTATAGATTAGGGTTGATGAGATAAAGGTTGAGGTGATGAACCTATGGACTGATGTGGTGAAATAACTATTGAAAACTTCTTAGATTTCTGGTCAGTATCTCCTCAGAGGCATCTCAGGAGGCTTCACCTTATCCCTGATCTATCTAATCCTCCTAAGGTTTCCAGGGAATGCTCATGTTTTCCAGGAATATATCTCTGTCCAGAGTGATTTCTAGAAGTGACCTCTCTGGTCCCTCCAAGAGTTAAACCGTCCAGCCGTGCTCTGAGTCGCCCTCTAACAATGTTGGGCATATTCCAGTGGTTTTCCTTATATCGCTGTAATTTTTATAGCATTTGTAAGCTATTAGTGGAGCGGCGGAGAACACTCACTTCTCCAAATAAGGCGAGCAGTCCTCTCAGATAACGTCCTTCACACTACATTTTCCCAGAGCTGAGTGCCCTGCCGAGAAGATACCAAGAAAGTGATATCACCCCCGAGACAACGTACGGTATTTTAGTGTATATGTCTATGAGCTTGACACTCATAATACTGAGACATTGTGAATGGAAGGAAAAACCTAATGTCACTACTACGTCTATAGGAACATTCCAGTCCATAGGGGGCAGTATTATAGTAGTTATATTCTTGTACATAGGAGGCAGCATTATAGTAGTTATATTCTTGTACATAGGAGCAGTATTATAGTAGTTATATTCTTGTACATAGGGAGCAGATTTATAGTAGTTATATTTTGTAACATAGGGAGGAGCAGTATTATAGTAGTTATATTCTTGTACATAGGAGCAGTATTATAGTAGTTATATTCTTGTACATAGGAGCAGTATTATAGTAGTTATATTCTTGTACATAGGAGCAGTATTATAGTAGTTATATTCTTGTACATAGGAGCAGTATTATAGTAGTTATATTCTTGTACATAGGAGGCAGTATTATAGTAGTTATATTCTTGTACATAGGAGCAGTATTATAGTAGTTATATTCTTGTACATAGGAGCAGTATTATAGTAGTTATATTCTTGTACATAGGAGGAGCATAGTATTATAGTAGTTATATTCTTGTACATAGGAGCAGTATTATAGTAGTTATATTCTTGTACATAGGAGCAGTATTATAGTAGTTATATTCTTGTACATAGGAGCAGTATTATAGTAGTTATATTTCTTGTACATAGGAGGCAGTATTATAGTAGTTATATTCTTGTACATAGGAGCAGTATTATAGTAGTTATATTCTTGTACATAGGAGCAGTATTATAGTAGTTATATTCTTGTACATAGGAGGCAGTATTATAGTAGTTATATTCTTGTACATAGGAGGCAGTATTATAGTAGTTATATTCTTGTACATAGGAGCAGTATTATAGTAGTTATATTCTTGTACATAGGGAGCAGTAGTTTATAGTAGTTATATTCTTGTACATAGGAGCAGTATTATAGTAGTTATATTCTTGTACATAGGAGCAGTATTATAGTAGTTATATTCTTGTACATAGGAGCAGTATTATAGTAGTTTATATTCTTGTACATAGGAGGCAGTATTATAGTAGTTATATTCTTGTACATAGGAGCAGTATTATAGTAGTTATATTCTTGTACATAGGAGCAGTATTATAGTAGTTATATTTCTTTGTACATAGGAGCAGTATTATAGTAGTTATATTCTTGTACATAGGAGCAGTATTATAGTAGTTATATTCTTGTACATAGGAGCAGTATTATAGTAGTTATATTTCTTGTACATAGGAGCAGTATTATAGTAGTTATATTCTTGTACATAGGAAGCAGTATTATAGTAGTTATATTCTTGTACATAGGAGGCAGTATTATAGTAGTTATATTCTTGTACATAGGAGGCAGTATTATAGTAGTTATATTCTTGTACATAGGAGGCAGTATTTATAGTAGTTATATTCTTGTACATAGGAGCAGTATTATAGTAGTTATAATTCTTGTACATAGGAGGCAGTATTATAGTAGTTATATTCTTGTACATAGGAGCAGTATTATAGTAGTTATATTCTTGTACATAGGAGCAGTATATATAGTAGTTATATTCTTGTACATAGGAGCAGTATTATAGTAGTTATATTCTTGTACATAGGAGCAGTATTATATAGTAGTTATATTCTTGTACATAGGAGGCAGTATTATAGTAGTTATATTCTTGTACATAGGAGCAGTATTATAGTAGTTATATTCTTGTACATAGGAGCAGTAATTATAGTAGTTTATATTCTTGTACATAGGAGCAGTATTATAGTAGTTATATTTCTTGTACATAGGAGGCAGTATATATAGTAGTTATATATTCTTGTACATAGGAGCAGTATTATAGTAGTTATATTCTTGTACATAGGAGCAGTATTATAGTAGTTATATATTCTTGTACATAGGAGGCAGTATTATAGTAGTTATATTCTTGTACATAGGAGCAGTATTATAGTAGTTATATTCTTGTACATAGGAGGCAGTATTATAGTAGTTATATTCTTGTACATAGGAGCAGTATTATAGTAGTTTATATTCTTGTACATACATAGGAGGCAGTATTATAGTAGTTATATTCTTGTACATAGGAGCAGTATTATAGTAGTTATATTCTTGTACATAGGAGGCAGTATTATAGTAGTTATATTCTTGTACATAGGAGCAGTATTATTATAGTAGTTATATTCTTGTACATAGGAGCAGTATTATAGTAGTTATATTCTTGTACATAGGAGGCAGTATTATAGTAGTTATATCTTTGTACATAGGAGCAGTATTATAGTAGTTATATTCTTGTACATAGAGCAGTATTATAGTAGTTATATTCTTGTACATAGGAGCAGTATTATAGTAGTTATATTCTTGTACATAGGAGCAGTATTATAGTAGTTATATTCTTGTACATAGGAGCAGTATTATAGTAGTTATATTCTTGTACATAGGAGCAGTATTATATAGTAGTTATATTCTTGTACATAGGAGCAGTATTATAGTAGTTATATTCTTTGTACATAGGAGCAGTATTATAGTAGTTATATTCTTGTACATAGGAAGCAGTATTATAGTAGTTATATTCTTGTACATAGGAGCAGTATTATATAGTAGTTATATTCTTGTACATAGGAGCAGTTATATTATAGTAGTTATATTCTTGTACATAGGGAGCAGTATTATAGTAGTTATATTCTTGTACATAGGAGGCAGTATTATAGTAGTTATATTCTTGTACATAGGAGCAGTATTATAGTAGTTATATTCTTGTACATAGGAGCAGTATTATAGTAGTTATATTCTTGTACATAGGAGCAGTATTATTTAGTAGTTATATTCTTGTACATAGGAGCAGTATTATAGTAGTTATATTCTTGTACATAGGAGCAGTATTATAGTAGTTATATTCTTGTACATAGGAGGCAGTATTATAGTTAGTTATATTCTTGTACATAGGAGCAGTATTATAGTAGTTATATTCTTGTACATAGGAGCAGTAGTATTATATAGTTATATTCTTGTACATAGGAGGCAGTATTATAGTAGTTATATTCTTGTACATAGGAGCAGTATATATAGTAGTTATATTCTTGTACATAGGAAGCAGTATTATAGTAGTTATATTCTTGTACATAGGAGCAGTATTATAGTAGTTATATTCTTGTACATAGGAGCAGTATTTATAGTAGTTATATTCTTGTACATATTCTTGAAGCAGTATTATAGTAGTTATATTCTTGTACATAGGAGCAGTATTATAGTAGTTATATTCTTGTACATAGGAGCATAGGAAGTATTATAGTAGTTATATTCTTGTACATAGGAGCAGTATTATAGTAGTTATATTTCTTGTACATAGGAGGCAGTATTTATAGTAGTTATATTCTTGTACATAGGAGCAGTATTATAGTAGTTATATTCTTGTACATAGGAGCAGTATTATAGTAGTTATATTCTTGTACATAGGAGGCAGTATTATAGTAGTTATATTCTTGTACATAGGAGCAGTATTATAGTAGTTATATTCTTGTACATAGGAGCAGTATTATTATAGTAGTTATATTCTTGTACATAGGAGCAGTATTATAGTAGTTATATATTCTTGTACATAGGAGCAGTATTTATAGTAGTTATATTCTTGTACATAGGAGCAGTATTATAGTAGTTATATTCTTGTACATAGGAGGCAGTATTATAGTAGTTATATTCTATGTACATAGGAGCAGTATTATAGTAGTTATATTCTTGTACATAGGAGGCAGTATTATAGTAGTTATATTCTTGTAGCATAGGAGCAGTATTATAGTAGTTATATTCTTGGTACATAGAGCAGTATTATAGTAGTTATATTCTTGTACATAGGAGCAGTATTATAGTAGTATATTCTTGTACATAGGAGCAGTATTATAGTAGTTATATTCTTGTACATAGGAGCAGTATTATAGTAGTTATATTCTTGTACATAGGAGCAGTATTATAGTAGTTATATTCTTGTACATAGGAGCAGTATTATAGTAGGTTATATTCTTGTACATAGGAGCAGTATTATAGTAGTTATATTCTTGTACATAGGAGGCAGTATTATAGTAGTTATATTCTTGTACATAGGAGCCTAGTAGTATTATAGTAGTTATATTCTTGTACATAGGAGCAGTATTATAGTAGTAGTTATATTCTTGTACATAGGAGCAGTATTATAGTAGTTATATTCTTGTACATAGGAGGCAGTATTATAGTAGTTATATTCTTGTACATAGGAGCAGTATTATAGTAGTTATATTCTTGTACATAGGAGCAGTATTATAGTAGTTATATTCTTGTACATAGGAGCAGTATTATATAGTTATATTTCTTGTTACATAGGGGCAGTATTATAGTAGTTATATTCTTGTACATAGGAGCA